>JANHFZ010020891.1:13440-31383 GCA_027560215.1 Halcyon smyrnensis | reverse complement strand
ATGCAGGACTCTGCACTTATCCTTGTTAAAGCACATTAGATTCTGTCCTGCCCAGCTCTCCAGCCTGTCCAAGTCCCGCTGGATGGCTGCACAGCTTCAGGCATATCAGCCAATCCCCCCAGTTTCGTGTCATCAGCAAACTTGCTGAGCAGACACTCTCACTATGACAACGCTCATTCCTGTTACCAGCAGCTTTTATTAGAACAGCTCATTGTACCAAAGAGTCCGCACCAATCAAACGTTAAACTGGCGACTGCACCACAGCGCGCTCCTCCAGGACCTCCCCCGCCTCCCTCCCGCTTCCCGCCCTCACGGAACCGCCAGCAGCCACCGCCCCACCCAACAACCCTCGCCCCGCCCCGCTACAGCACGTGACAGGAGCTCCGCTCCTCCCGGGGCCCGCTCCTCCCGGGGCACGCTCCGTAGCTCACGCATGCGCCCTGCCCCGCACCTCGCCCGAACAACCCCTGCGCGCCTGAGGCGGGGGGAAGCCGGAAGTAGCGTGGGGCTGGGAGGCGGGACCACGGGGTCACTTGGGGCGGCCGGGCTGCGTGCCGCCGAGCGTGGGGATGGAGGCGCACATGGAGAGCCTGGCGTTTGAGCCGGGCACCGCCGGCTCGGCGCCGGGCGGGGAGCAGGCGGCGCCGGACGAGGATCAAGCGGCGAGCACGGAGGGGGCACCGCACATTCCAATGTCCCCGGAGGGCAGTGGGGAGGAGCAGCCCCCGCCGCCCCCAGGGGAGGGAGCGTGCAACTCGCGACCGCCGGCGGGTGTCAGCGGGCCTCCTGCCACCGTTCCCTCGTCGGACTCGGAGAGGTGAGTTTAGCCCCGGGTGCGGACCGCGGGGCGGGGCCCGCGCGTCGTTTTCCGCGAGTCGCTGGTTTCCCTCGGAAGCTTCTTAAGTGGTGGCGAGTGTGTGCCCGTGGCTGTGCCCGTCTGCCCTCTGCGAGTGGGATGTCCCAGTCTGCCCCCTTTCCAGCTCCCCAGTTTTTCAGCTTCTGTAGTTTTCTCTTTCCTACTAAAGGTGACGTTATCAGATCTATTCCACTAGGTGTTTTGGAAGCTTCTTAATTCAACAATAAACCAACGATTTTAAGAGTATAGTATTCAATAAAACCAGCAGTTTGGCGGTGGTGGCCACTACAGAGAGTCATGGTTGGTTGGGCCACCGTGGCTGCTTCAGTGTCCTGGTGGACATTGTCCTCACAGGGTGCTCCGACATCACCTGTGGCAAGAGACGTGTGGTGTTATTGCTGAAAAATTTTGAAGGTAGGATTCAAGGTAAAGTGTCTGCAGATCTTGACTCATGCTCTGGTGTTGGCATCTCAGTGGAAGAAGCTCATTCTCAACCTGTATATTTCTTTAGAAGTCTCCATCTTCTAATTGCACCTGTACTTTGGTGTTCAGTGTAGGTGGTGAAAGGTGACCTTGCTTTGATGTGGGCTCTGTTCCACTACTAGAAGCCTACAAACTTTGCCAGTAGAGTTTTGTCTTTTTTTAGCCATTGTGGCAAGATGGGTATGTGCTCCTTCTGACAACTGAAGGGTGAAGCAAACGCTAAGGATCTTTTAAGAAGATACCGAGCTTCAAGACTGGTTTCTAAGTGTGCTTCTTACTTGAAATATTTAGAGTCTAAGGCAATAAACATCTCTTATGCGTGTGCATTATGCATAATATCAAATTACTAATCTGTGAATGCGTACTAAGGGAATTCAGACAGGCTATGAATTATGAAACTAATCTCTTCTATCTGCAAAAGTTAGAGGTTTGGTTGGGGTTTTTTTTACCTTCAAGATGCATTGCTTGGAATAAGTATTTTATTGACTTCATCTTAGCTTTATGCTAATTTTGGGATTATACAAGTAGAGTGACTGTGAGCTATAGAAGGTAGTTTACTGTATTATCTTTGAGGGTTTTTAAAATTTTTTTTTTTTGTGCTTACATCAAGTGCTGTTCGATATTGGGAATTTAAGCGGTGCCTGGAGTGGAAATATGCTGACAGTGCATGGACATTATGGTCCTAGTTTGGCTGTATTTATCTAGGTAGTATACTGAAGTCATCGTCCAGTGACTAATGTCTCATTTCACTTGCAAACCAATGAATTTTAGGTCTCAAACTCTGACTGTTGCGTATGTCTGACAGAGGGAGTTACGCTGGTGCTGGACTTTGCATGGGGTAGCCGGTGGGAGAAACAGGACTACGTCAATTTAGTGGTGATTGCTCTCGTGCTACATGCACCATTCAGCAGTGAAGCAGTGGGAACCCAAATGAGCCACTGTACTTACAGAATCATAGAATGGCTTGGGCTGGACGGGACCTCTGAAGGTCAGCTAGTTCAGCCCCCCTGCAGTGAGCAGGGACACCCTCAACTAGACCAGGCTACTCAGAGCCTTGTCCAACCTCAGCTTAAATATCTTCATGAATGGGGCCTCAACCACCTCCCTGGGTAGCCTATTCCACTGCTCTACCACCCTCAATGTAAAGAACTTCTTCCTGATGTCCAATCTAAATCTACTCTTCTCTAATTTAAGTCCATTACCCCTCGTCCTTTAACTGCAGGACCCTGTAAACAGCCCCTCTCCAAAGTATTTGCTCTGAAGCTACTACTCCTTCAGGATTTTTATTTTATGATCTTGTCCAGTGGCTTAGGTTCAGGAAAGATTGCTACACTGTAGTATGTATACTTAATATATGCATTTAAGAGAAACATATCTGGTAACCAGAGGTATTTGAGTAATGTATAATCTAGCCACTCCTCTTACCTGTATGATAGAAGTCTCTATTCTCTCCCCCTTGTTTGTTTTATTCAGTGATACGGATTCGGATAGTTCATCGACGACATCTTCCTCTTTGTGCTCTTCAGCAGTATCTGACGAAGATGATTGTCCAAACGAGAGGGATAACAAACCGTACTGTGTTAAAACAAAAGATGAGTTGCCTATTGATGTAAGTACAATATGTGTCATCTGTTAAACCATTTTCTAGTAACCCAACTTAAAATATTATAACTTCGTATATTTTGGGTCATTAAAATACCTATTGATTGAATCTGTGTTTTACACTAGTTCAGGTATAGCACAGATAGTAACTTAAAATGTCTTATTTTTGTCACTTTTATGACTGCCACTTGCCAATGATAGTGAGAACAGACATAACTGTGTTATGGACTGTGTCTTGTACTGAGCCATTCTGCGGTAACAGATGTGTAAAAATCTTGTAGATTCTTATACTTGAGTGGCATCTGTTAAAAATAAAACATAATGATTAGCTTTTTACTCAAAACTCCTCAGTAATTGCTGGGTCCAAGAAGAATGATTAGAGGAAGTATTTCACTGGAATATATGCTTAGGGGAAAATGTAGCTTTCTTCCTTCTGGTCTTTGGCTTTTGTAATGCCCTGGCATCCATGACTTCGTTAAGTCTTGGCTGTGAAGTTGTTTTAATGTTGGAAAACTTACTGCCCTGTAGAAGGGGGTGGTGTTGCCATCTGAATTCATGTCTTGACTTCTGTGCTGTATTATATGATTTGGGAAAGTCTTGGCCTCTGTTTTGATCTTTGAGTTGCTTTGGAAACCTTTTCCAAGCGTTTCTGCACAAAGATTATCAGGTGAAGCTTTGATAAGACAGGATAAGATTTGTCTGTTGAAGAGGGATTTTATTTCTGGTGATGGCCTTTAAACTTGAGTTCAGTGCTGAGATTTGGACTTTACCTCCAAATTCAGAAAGTACTGAATTTGAAGGTAATTCATACTCCAGCAGTCCTCATATTGTATTCCATATAGCCCGTATAGAATTCACAGCGGTGTAGTATATACATAGAAATCTTAGTTTATAAGTAAATTGGAGGTACAAAAGTTCAGTGTTAATCAGCCTTTGGTAGAAGATTTTAGGAAACTGTTTGAATATTGTTTGTGCAGTACTCACTTGTAGATCTGAAGTTCTCAGTCATATCTGGTGTATTTCATACTATTTTATCTCTTGCTGTGTTCAGTTTTCTTCTGCTGTGCATTGAATGTGGGTACGAGCAGACCTTTTTTTTTTGATTACTGTTTATCCAATTACTGTGTTGTACATTGAACTTAATTTATCTAACTTGAAAGTTCAGAAAAAATAATGTCTATCATTTGTTGGTTTTTTTCCAGTTGAATAACATTGGCTTCTGCTTTAGTTGTGATGGAAATAGATAGTGTCTTAATAGAAAAGGCATCTTCAAAAGTGAGATTCCTCCAAGATGAGTTCATTTAGAATTATTCTGAAAGAGACAAATCAAACTAGAATTTTATTATTAAACCCTCAAAATGCTTGGAGGTTTTTCTGATTGTCAAATTTATGCAGCTACAAAGTGATGAATGTCTTAGCATGATGAGATTATGTTCTGAACGTTGATATTTACAGGAACTGCCTCCTGTTGAAGACTTATCAATAATTCTGCCTGCTGATATTGAACTGAGGCTCTTTGGGACAGTTTCCAGCATCATTGAGCAGCTAGGTAGGCAAGATAATGTTTGCTTTGGTTTTAATTAAAATAATTTCTGTGTATGTCTGTAGTGCTGAATTGTTCCCTCAAAGTGTCAGTACCGCAGCTTTCTATTTCAGGGGGTGGTGGACTGCTGAATGAGAACTTGGACTACAAATGACATTTTTTGTTGAATTCCCTTTGAAATGGCTTACACCTTCTGAAGATTAATGTACTACAGCTATTACACCTGTGTTTCTATGTGAATTTCATGTTCTAATTTTTTTCATTAAAAAGCCTTTTTTTCATCATGTATTATGCTTTTTATATTAATTCTGGCAGCAGTAAGATTGAACGTTTGCAGAATTTTAAGAAACTCTGTAGTTGTATATGCTGTATTTCAATTCTTTTAGAAGATATAGAGGGTGTACAACTGAAAGCACAGATGCAATACAGTGCTTGCTTGTTAATATATGAGGACAGGAAGAAGACTTGTTTTGCAAGCTTAGTGGGATTGAGACATACACTGGACGTAAGCTTAACTGAAGGCAGTGTGTATTTAGGGATCTTTTCAGATCTACCTGGGTCCTCAGTTTTTCATACAAGAAATCAAAGTTTTACTGAAGCTGATACGGATAAAACATCCATAGTATGTTTGTATTTAAGCTTATTTCAAGTGTTCCATTCTGCTTGAACTACTTTAAAGGCAATTTGACTATGAAAATTAGAAGTTCAGTTCAATTTTGAAGTTAATACACTTATATTGAGTGAGGTACAAAAGAGTTAAAGCAAATGACCGTCACTATTACCTTTTTAATTGTAAAAGATTCCAGGTTATACAGGCAATTCCTTTACAGTATCTCTGTTGTTGGTGTGGGTTTGGAGTTAGGTTTAATTTCATTTGTGTGCTGGAAGCTGGCTTGAGAATGTGGAAGGTAGCAATTTGATTATTATGCTTTTGTTCTACTTTTCCCATTCTTGCTCACTGATAATAATGGAGACTTCAAGAAGGGTATTTGCAGCTAAAATGATAGTTTGAATAGAAGTTAAAAGAGTTAAGTAAGTTAAATGGTGGAATCGCAGTTTGCTATTATTCTTATTTTTGATCTAATATGTGAAGGTTTAAACAAAGCTGTTCTTACAGTTTTGAAAGCTGTTCTTAATTTTAATACTCCTTGGTGTATATAACCTTTTCCAGTCCTGTCAGTTTATTGATAGATGAATTATTCAGTCTGCATCCTACTTCCTGTAACTGAAATATATGAAGTGTTAAATTTAGGTGGTGAAAGTTAAAACAGACTAATAATCATCCATGAAATAAAGCCATAATAATGGAATAAAATCCCAAGATACCAGTGTTATTTTTCTGCTTTTACTACCTTGCTTTATGACTTCGTTTTCTGCGTGTTTGTCTTTTCAGTTCTTCTGGAAGCAGGTGTCTGAGTGGCCTCAGTTTCAATTGATTTGTGTCCATATTAGGGACTATGCAAGCAAATTGTTGTTCATTTGTTTGTTTTTATTTTAACTAAATTGATACCTTTGTATACCAAGTTTGTATCCAGTATGAGGGGAGCCTTAATTACAAACCACAAAGGCTTTTTATTGACACAAGAATCGGTATTCTCAACACTTTCTGTCCTTTTAATGTATCAGAAACCTGCTGTTCTTCAGCATACTTGTAAGTTGGCTATTTCATATTGCGAGGTGAATTTAAGGCTAGAACAGTATGGATTTGTCCTTGCTTCACACTAGCTGAAAGCAAGATGACAGTACTTTCTGTGAACTTACTCTCAGTGTATCAGAATTTATCAGAAGTTTTTCTGTGTTATGCTTCAAGGTACTTAAAGAGGAGATAAAAAAAACCCAAACCCTGTGTTGGTTGTAGCATGGAACATAAACAGCTTTGGTGTATATGAGAAACCAGCCCTGGGACTGCACTTTGGTCCTTGGAAGAGTAGAAGCTGAGGATTTGGGGTGGGTTGGGGCAGGGTAAGCTGTAAGTCATCTAGGCTAGTAGATGGTAGTGTTTCTCCTGGGTTTCATGTGACTGGCATGACTTCAGTTTTCAGAATATTTTCCTGAACCTGCTGGAAGACTGGGGCTGTGCATGATGGTCAGAATGAGTAAGACATTCTAGTATCTCAGAATCTCAGAAGTGGGAGCGTTCTCTGAGAGTTTCTGATGTGTGGGGTTTTTTTTGGGGTTTTGGCAGGGTGTTGGGGTTTTTTTGTCTTTTACTAACATATATTTCTTACGAGGTTTAAGCAACACATTGGGTTTTTTCACTGTATATTTTATATTATAGGTAGGCACAAAATAAACTGATTTCCCCAATTCTCTTGAAATTCAGTACAGGATTTCTTGGGTCATCACAAGGTGTTTGCAGACTAAAATAGCAGCAAAGCTTGTGTTTTAACTTGATGTTTATTGCTTTATTGTCCTGTTACGTAAGCTGAGCAGTGATAATCTTGTTAGTTTTTGTTGGAATCTGAGTGACACAAAGTGCTTAAGCGACTTTATTTGCTGGTGGAGAGGCATTGAAAATGCTTATTTGAGTGTTCTGTTGGTTTAAAGGTAGAAAAGATTACCTGCAGAATCAGAATTCTTGAATGTGATGCTGCTAGGCCTCTGTATTGAAAGCTTTAAGTGTAATTCCTGCTGAATGTAAAGGAAGACCCCATGTTTCTGTACACTAAAGCAACAAATGTCAACTACTAACAAAGAAGAGAGCGAGTGGTTCTAAAGAGTTCAGTAAATAATAAGTTCTCTCTGAATCTGGGACACCTAAAAATGAAGTAGCCTTTTTATGTATAATTACATATAAATTATGTATTTAATGGAGGAAGACCATACTTTTTTGTCCATTTATAAGTGTTTAAGTCTATTAATTATTAAGATTTCATGTTTTGAGATACTAGAATGTCTTACTCATTCTGACCACTAATGACCACCGTTATTAATCATGGACTAGGCCCAAATGTAATGTGAGACATATAACATTAAATGGCAGAAATGTATTTCAAATTGTGCATCTGAATACATAAATGACACCTGACATCACTACTGTGACTGGTCTGTCTGACATCTTTTGTGTTCTAGTCTGATTCTTAGGACTTACTAGGGGAAGCTATAACGAACAGCCATCACCACTCTTTTTTTCCAAGGGGAATTTAATTTGAAGTACTGAGAAGGCAGAATATACATGTGCATCTGCACTCAAAAAAACCCCCCAGGTTATTGTTGTTATGTACTTAAGAAACTTCCTGGATAAATACAACAGGTATCTCACACGTGTATGTCTCTTTTGTACCTGTCATCTCATCTTCTTTCTCCACCCCAGAGAAAATAATTCTGCAAACAAACGTAAATCTTACCACATGCTGGTATATACGTTGTGTAATTGTAAGTAGTTTTCTGTGCATGCAAGAATTTTTGGGTGAACCTCTGTGAATTTAGTAGACAAATAATGGTATGGTTTGTTAAGTTTCTATGCAATTAATGACATGCTGTTGCTGAAACAAAGTTCTATTTGATTTTTTTTTTAAATTCCATTTTAGTAATAATTGAATCCCTGAGAGGCCTACCTCCAGTAAATGAGGAAAGCATAGTTTTTAAAGAAGATCGGCAAGCAGCAGGAAAGGTGTGTATAAAGCTTACACCCCTGTTATTCTAATGCAAAATTAAAACTATTATTTTTTGTTCCAACCAGAAATGTTGGAAGTCAGCTAAATTAAAGATAATACTTCCTTAATACATAGTTTTTCTTTGTGCTTTTGCTTCTTGCTGTAGTCATCTATTTTTTTTTAATCGCAAGAATTCCTACCGCATAATTCATTGCATCTTTACAAAATTACGGTGTATGGTGAGTTTCTCCTCTTTATGAGAGTGCTTGTGGTGGGGCTGGAAGAGGTTGCTTTCAGATGTATGATGTCTTGAATAACAGGCTGTGCTCTTTTTGTTACCAGGAGTTGGGAGCAAAGATGGGAGAAATTAGAATCCCGTTTCAGAAAAAATGGGAAATGTTTACATCTCTAAGCTCTGCTGTGCCAGTTTAAGGCCAGTGTGTGCTTTATGCAAATATAATGGAAAATGTTCGCTGAGAGGGGTGTTGCATTGAATTGTGCATGCTTTCTGGAGAAGGAAAGCCATCATCCAGAATGGTTACTGTTATAATATCTTTGAATGCTAGATGTGAATGAAACAAAACTGCCTGAAATTGCAGATATTCTCTACAAGCGTGTCAGAATTCACTGCTCTCCATGGGGAACAGACGGGGGAACTGATGTAAAGATGAATTTTGAGCAATAAATGATCAAGAGATTGTTCTAGGTGTAAGAGATTTGGAAGCATAGTGGAGACAGAATAGAGACTTGACAAAAGGAAAGATTACTGAAGTTCAGGAAGCAGACAATGAAAACAGTGCAGTTGGGTGGATGAAGGCAACAGCAACATTTGAGAACTTCTCTGCATTACAGTTAGATGGGGAAATGCTGTCAAACAGAACGTGGTAATAAAACTAACGCATGAAAGTATCTTCATTTGATGCTACGTTTTGGAAGTATATCAAACTTGTTAAATACAAGTGTTTTAAAGCTTCACAGTTGTCTACAATGAAATTAACTATCTCGCCTTGGTGGTCTATTTATACACTTTAATTTTGTTTTTGTTTCAGATATTTGAGATATTTGGTCCTGTTTTACATCCCTTTTATGTGTTGAGATTTAACAGCTCTGAACATATCAAAGCAAAAGGTATTAATGTGAAAGATAGCATGTACTTTGCTCCATCAGTGGAGGACTTCACCCAGTATATATTTGCAGAGAAACTAAAACAGTGAGTCTGTTGTTGTTGTCATTATACTATACCGGTTATAATGTATTTTTTTTTACTATGGGGGAAATACTGAGTTAAAGTTTAGACTCGAGTGAGAAACTGTAGGACTACACTTGACACTAAAACTACAAGCTTTGAAATTGTTAGAATTGCTAAGCTTTAGTAACTTCTTATTCAATATATTAAATCTTTTTCTTTTCCTGTTGCTCTGTTACCTAAAATACCATAACCAGAAAAAAATTCATTGATGCTTTTCTCCCCAACACCCTCTCAAACCCATATACATGTAATGGTTTTGCAAGCAGAACTTCACAGATTTTGGTTTTCCTCAGGGTCTTATTTAGTTTCAGTATTTACAATAATGCAAACCTGCCTATAAGTTTGCCTTTATTTTCTATTTTTATTTCACGGTATAAGGCAAAAACTGATATTTACTTATCAATAAATCTATTGTACAGTTGGAAAATGACAATTCTATATGAAAACTACCATCTGCAGATTTGGGAGAGAGGAGGGATTTGGGTGGAAATGTACTGTGATGTTCAGAAACTTACCGTGTTTGTGTAGACCAGCTTTCCTGAGGAAGGCAGCCTGGATAAATAGGACTTCCATTTAAATGGAAATGTACACAAAGATACAGAATAAGAAATACAGCATAATAAATGACTGCTAGGCATTAGTGGCATTAGTGTTCGAATTATTGACTAATAATTGTCTGAAATAACTCTAGGTTAAAAAAAATTCTTTGTCATACAAGTGACAGTCTGTTCAGTAGGATTAGTTCTTATCTCACTTGCAGTTTTTTTCTGACTATAGCCAACCATATTGGTATCTACATTAAATGCAACTCTGCTGGTATTCTTACTGAATAATTTTTTTCATTAGTCATGCATGTGTGGTCAGGCCTGCAGGTTTTTTTTTAGTCGGTTGTTTTTTTTCCTTCTTTCATGTTTCAGTAGAAGCAACAAGCATTTTTTCTTCCTTCCAGTGAAGGCCAAAATAAATGACTTTCTTACTCTGCTGCTTGTTTGTTTTTCTGTAGCCTTAAGTTGCCGGCTGGTCTTTGATTTGTGCCGTTGAAGGTTGTCATTTAGCACTGTAACTGCACAAACTTGAATCATTGTGACATCAATAACCGTGTGCCCTGCTCAGCATCTAAGATGTGAGACTCCAGTTTCAGTTTCCCTGCTTTGCAAGTAGTTGGGGGCACTCTGTGTCTCTCGGTAGCAGCTGACTCTCGTGTATGGTACAACACTGAGCGCGAGGGAAGTTTTACCCTTTCATGGCTTAGTGCAGCTGAACAGTGCATCAGACATTGAATCTTGCCTGGCATTAAAATGAGCACTGAGAACACCCGTGTAATCCGACATAAACCATAATTTCTGTCCAATGGGATTTAAATTATATTTCACTGAAACAGTATTTTACTTCTGAATTTTGTAGTAAAGTTTCTTGGCTTTTCTGAGGCAATTGGTGCTATTTGTTGAAGCCGCTTTTTCACAAAGTAGGTGTCAGAAAGGGATAAATAATCTTGATTTCTGACCTGTGCTGTAAAGTCTATTTAAAGAAACCAAGTTGGCATGGATAGTAGAAAAGTTGAACTTCAGTCAGTGCTTCACAAGAAGGCTTTTGGACCTTAGCCGATTGCAAATTTGATGAAAATTATTTCTATTTTCTGGTTTTTCTTGTTAGTTTGACCATGTGCAGAGCAGCTTGTGGAGTATTACAGACTTTAAGTTTTAGAACTGCTACTCAAAACTGTGATGGTACTTTGAAAAGGACTGAGATCTGAATACAGCATTAAGTTTGAAGCTTTTTTGGAAACCTGGAATGCAATCTGCTTGCACTGTACAAAGTTGCAGTGCTATGAATAAGCTTTATAATAAAATAAATGAAAATGTATTGTAAAACTTTTTGAATGCAAAATAATTTATTGCTAAAAATAAACTTGTATTGCCTGAAACACAAAGTAATTCTAAAGAAGCTCATGTATTTTCATGATTCCTCTGAGTCACCTTTTGTTAGACTTCCAGATCTTACAGTACTGTGAGTTCAGAAATCAAAGAATTACTATCTTGTTCTGTGCAGAAGATGATTAAGTATCTCAGAGCATGAAAGTGTTTTGTGTTTTCCTGAAGTGAGGAAGGCTGCCTTGGGAGAGCAAGATAAGCTGCCTGAAGAACTTACAAGGTTTAAATTTTGTAGTCAGTAGTACTAAATATTGCATAATGACCACAGGTCTTGGAATTTCTTGCATGCTCTGGTATTTCTGGCAGGCATGGATTACCCCAAAATAAGAAGATGAGAGGGAGAAACAAAGAAGTTTGGTTCATAACATTATGAAAAAAAGTGTTACTTTTCATCTTTGCATAGGTAGAGAGTTTTTGTAGATGAGAAATTACTCCTTTAGAGCCCTTATCTCCCTTTCCTCCCTGTAACAACATCTTCCAAGTGAACTTTAGAATGGCTTGCCTGCTAATATGAGTTGCTCATATTCACAAAGATGATGTGTCGTCGTGGTTTTCTAGGGATATGTAGAGATTGAGCTTCAGTTTTATGGTTAGGGGTTGAGGCCCTACCTGGGCTAAAGCTTGCCAAGCCTTAGTCCAGGCTACCTAGAGCCGATGATCATGTACTGTGATGTAGCTATTGCTGCTTGGTTATTGATGACTTGATGAATATAAAAAACCCCTTGGTTATTAGACTGAGCAGGTTTCTCACTGAACATGTTGATTTTGTAAGTAAAAACTTTCAGTATTGCATTATTTTGTATAATTTCTCTGCATTGACAAGGATTGTGTCTTGACATTTCAAACCAAAACACATTAAATCTAAAAACATTGTGGAAAAACGTACCACAGACTTTTAACAGCCTAATTTAATTTTTTTTCCAGAAATTCGTTGCTAATCAAAGAAATGTCTGAAATTTTAGTGAGGTTCTTAGTGGTGGGTGAAATAAATGATACCACTTCAAATTAATTTCGGTGCTTTTGACAATTGAGATTTTACTTGTTTTTTAGATTGCTTTTCCATTTCATATTTCTGATAGAATAGAACATGAAACATAATTATCTAGGTAACGCTGTCTTAATAGAATTGTAAGCCAAGCTTAGAGGGTTTTTGAGTCTGAATTCCCTTTGCTTATAGTTATACTTAAAGCCTATACTTAAAGACTGGTTTGTTTTCTTTAAGTGGAGGCATGTGCTTTGAAAACAGAATAAGAGTGAGCACTTAATCAGCCGCCTGAGAAAGTTACCTTGAACTACCTCGATTCAGGTTCAGAGAAATTGAGGTTCAGAAGATGTGTTGCAAGAATATTGATTGCAGCTTAATATTAGCTGTGAGAAATGCTCAGTCTTCCCTCAAAGTAGAAAGCGAGATATATAGATATATATATGGGTGGGGTTTTTTTAATTATTTTTTTTCAAGTGACATGGGTAGTGAAGTGCTAACTTGGCACATACATTGTTATTTTCTTAGAAAGAACATTAAAAAAAAATGCTGCATTTAAAACGGGCAGCTCCCAGTCGAGGTCTGATACGTTGAAGAAAGTGTTACGTTATTTACTACAGTATAGTTCTTGCAAATTATTTCTAACTTGGAATATGTTGCTACTACATGACTTGAGATGTTTCGTAGTCTCCTTAAACCGTCTTCCTTTGTCTCAGTTATCTAATTTGTGATGTTTTTTTCTTTTAGGGAAAAAGGTTCAGATGCATCTTGGAAGAATGACCAAGAACCACCACCTGAAGTAACTACAGGAGTTTTTTTTGGTTTATTGTTTTTGACTACACAAGATACATGTAGGGGAAAAAAAAAATCTGTGCAGAGTAACTAATTAGCAAGCTTATTATTTGTACAGACAAGAACTGACTATACCTCTCCTCTTCATTGCAAAGAAGGTTATGCTTTTCTTGGATACGTCTTAGTCAATGTAGAGAGTACTAGCTGTCTTTTTCTGCTAGTTCATTGCAATTGGGAAAATTTTTATTTTCAGTTCCTCTAGTCCTTCAAGAACGTGTTTGGCAACCTGAATATTCAGCGCCGAGTAGCGGTACTTTTACCTTGCTAATAGTTTTGCTTCTGCTAGGGAATTTTTGTCCTTGCTGTTCTTTCACTGCAGCTTTGTATTTACCTTAGGAGAAGCAGTTGTTTGTTTTTAAAGGCCTGCTGGTAGTCTGCAAACTGTACTACTTCAGTGTTGAAGCTGTGCTGTTAGATTGACTTGACATCTTCTCTCTTAAATTCTTGTATTGGCTTCTTAGTAAGGTTTCCCTGCTGTTTCCTACTGTAAGACACTAGTTACATGAGAGCAGATGAGCTCCTTCCATACTAAGGCCATCATACAGGATCATGTGGAAGTGAGAGCTCCTTGTGACCATTGACATCATTTACTGTAGGATCGGTAAAAACTTTTTCATTGACATCCAGGCTTCCTGTCCAGTGCTCCTTAACTACACTCCAACTATACTTTTCCTGAGTATTCTCTTCAATAAGAATTGCAAGACTGGTAGTTTTATTGAAGTGTTTTCATGATGCTCATTTTCTACCTCAACACTTGCGTCACTTTTCCTTGCAATTTCTACTTTAAGCATGTCTTACCCCAAATAGCTGAAATTCCTAGAAGCTTTATGTCTACCATAGTATCCTAAATCTCTTTGTGCTTGTTTTGACTCTTCTGAAAACTTAACATGGTTAGTATAGTTCTATGCTATGTAGTATGTTCTTACTCTATAATTAAGTAGGAAGGGTGGGTTTTGTGGATTGTATTTCAACCAATTTCTAAAATAGACTATTTTGGTTGGAAGGGACCTACAGTTACCGTGTGGTCCAACTGCCTGACCAATTCAGGACTAACCATAAGCATTTGTTAAATTTCATTGTTCAGTCTTCAAAAGAGAAGACTTCAAAAGAGAAGACTTCGAGGGGACCTAATAGCTGCCTTCCAATCCCTGAAAGGAACCTACAGCAAGGCTGGGAGGGACTTTTTACAAGAGTGCTGACTGATAGGACAAGGGGAAATGGGTTTAAGTTGAAGGAGAACAGATTTAGATTAGACCTTTGGAAGAAGTTCTTCAGTATGAGGGTGGCAAGACATTGGAATAGGTTGCCCAGAGATGTTCTGGCTGACCCCTCCCTGGAGGTGTTCAAGGCCAAGTTGGGCAGAGCCTTGAGTAGCCTGATCTAGTTGAGAGGCGTCCCAGCCCATGGCGGGGAGGTTGGATTAGATGATCTCTGAGGTCCCTTCCAACCTCGGCCATTCTGTGATCCCATTAACACAATTAAAGCTGACTACTCCAGTTTATTTAGATCCCTCTGCAAGGCCTCTTGTCCCCTGAGAAAGTCAACAGCACCTCCCAATTTGGTATCATCATCAGACTTGCTAATGGTGCGTTCAACTGCTGCATCCAGATCACTGATAAATGTATGGAGCAGGACTAGCCCTAGAATTGAACCCTGAGGTACATAACTGGTGACCAGTCACCGGCCAGATGTAGCCTCATTCACTACAACCCTTTTAGCTCTGCCATTCAGCCAGCTCTTCACCCAGTGCACCACGAGCCAGCTCACTTCTCCCAAAGAGTGCTGTGGGACAGTATTGTGCTGTGAGTGATAGTCTCAACTTTTGCATTCACAGTCCTTATCTCAGGCCAGTTGTTCTGCCTGGAAGGAGAGGCGTTGTGACGGGCTTTTCTTATGCTCGAAAATAGGTCCTGTAATGATGTATCAGTATGTCAGCCCACAATGCTGCTTTTTCCGCTGTGCTGAGGGTGATGCATTTTGAAATACCTGTTTTCCTTCCCCCAAACACAGCTGAGCTGATCAGTGTTAACTTCTCAAAGAGTGCTTGTCTGTCAGTTCTGACTGTAAATTGCCTTCCTTTCTCAAAGATGTCATCTCAGAGAATCGTCATTTGAGTGTTGCGTAGAATTGGACTGTAGGTGTGTGATCAGCAGAGCTGTGAAAGCCTGTGTACACTTAGTAACTTTTTTCTAGTCTTGGCTTTCTTTAGTTGAGCAATTTTCTAGTGATGTTGATACAGAGTGTGCTTATTGTCTAATGGTCAGCTCTTTTTTTGTTTGTTTCTTAGTCGCGTTTTTAAAGCTGTTTGGGCAATAAGCTTGTAAATGTGTGTGTTGAATTTCTAGGAACATAAGTAACTTCAAAATTTGGTTAAATATAGTCAAGTAGTTATATCTTCTGAAGATACAGATTCTTTGCTTTTTCCAGAGTTGGTGGAGGGTTGTTTTTTGGGTTTTTTAAAATAATTTTTCTTAATTTCAATTATGATACTATTACCTTCAGGTTAGAATCTAAAAGTACAGAGGGAACTTTGTTTCCTTTCTTTCTATATTGAAATACAGTAAACTTGAATGAAATCAGTGATGGCAGGGATTGGCAAACGTGATTGGTTTTTTATTTTATTTTTCATGTTTCCGTTTCTGTCCGTACTCTGTGATATGTCTGTGTGCTTGTTTTGGAGAAAACGCCCCATCTAACACCTTGTAAGCCTTAATTAAAGTAATCTTTGGGTAGCTCTCACAGTTAGAAGTTTACACTGAGATATCCAAACTGTGACAGCTGATGAGCTGACAGAAAGTAGCTTTTGTTGTGAAGGTAAGAGCTGTTGACAGGGGTACAGATTAAATTTTATGCTACTGATGCTTGAAATTGTCTTATATGACCAGGCTCTTCCAAAGCCCTCAGCTGTCAGCTGATCTCTAACTTTTCTGGCCAGGTTCTACAATACACTGTGTGTAATTGCCAGAGTCAGGTCACTTTGTGATGCTGTGAAGTTTTTGTTTGTTTGATTGGTTTTTTGTATGAATGTTAAATTAATCTATGATACTCTTTTTATGCTTGCTGCTTTAACGTATATGGTTCCTTTTCTGATGGTCTCATAATAAGCCCAGCTTAACTGTAGACTCAGTACTAACAGTCTCTCGGCCTTGTCTTTGGGGTCAGAGGATGACAAAGTGTGATACGTGTGCTGCAAGGCTATCAGGAGCAGAGAACTGTGATTCGTCTGTGAGGTGGCTTTTCTGGAATGGTGTATGGAAATTAGCTAGCCAGGGAAGGTACTTGTTTGTTATGATTTCTGCTCTACTGGTGGATGATGATATATTGAGGTCCTTGGAAAAAGCAGGAGTTAGTGAAACACTTCATGGTATATATCAACTTCTTGTATTCCTCGTGGCTTTTTTTAAGAGTGTCATCAAGAAGAGGAGGTGGTTATATTGAGAGTTAACTTCCATGTGGCTTTTTTGCTACTGTTGTAGTGCAGTGATTTTGAGATCCATGCTCTGTATGTGCTATAGAGATATTTCAGTAAGCAGCAAATACCCTCCTTTCAGAATTGGGAAGAGGACGGTGAGAACAAACCTATCCCTTTAACTCCTATGAGTGAGCTACCTTTCATGGCACTGATTATGCTGACTGACTTCTTTCCTCTCCCTAGTAACTTTTCTTCATTCTAAATGTAAGCTAGGATTTGAAAAGTAGAAAAACCTTGTGTAACAAGAACAGAATGTTGCGGTGACATTGAATCTGCTAAGTGACAGCGTCCTCCAAAGCTGAAAATTCCTTTGGAATAACATTGCTATTGCAAGTTTAAAGGGAATCGTATTATTAAATATACTACCAAAAAATCTGACTTAGTGACAATTTTAGAGTAGAGATTTTTTTTTTTTCATGTAGTTTTAACTATGTTAAATATTGGTTGCCAAATTAATTTTAATCTATTTTTAAAATCTGTATTGTAATTTACCTAGTCTGCAGTTTGCCCTTTGAAAGCTCTGTCTGGGCAATAATGAGGCAGCTCCCTCAGAGTTTCCCTATTTTTTTATTTTCCTTTTTTATTCTTACTAACATCTAGGCCATCAGAAACTTGTGTTAAGTACTTGAATGTTGCTATTTTTAGAAAACTGAAAGGAATAACTGAGTATTCTGTAATTTTCTTATGAGAAATTATTGGAGTGTTTTGTTTGTTTTGGTTTGGTTTTGTTTTTTGGGGTTTTTTTGATTGTTTTTTATTGTGTTGAGGAGCCAGCTGAATGCACGATGGCTCTTTGAATGTGAAATAGGAAAATGTAGCCTTAATACTCTTCTAATCTCACTGAAGGATGGATTGTTTTCTAAATAATGATTTGTTGCTAGAACTGAAATCCTTAACAGTCTTGATATGGCTTTGTTCTCTCTCTTCTCCTCTCTGCCCACCTCCCCCCTTTCCCCAAACCAGGCGTTGGACTTTAGTGATGATGAAAAAGAAAGGGCGGCAAAACAAAAGAAAAAGAAGCCTCAAAATCAAGGAAGGAAGAAACTCAGATCGGAGACAAACGCATCAGGTGAGTGAAGACTATGGGAGAATGCTTTTATCTCTTCAACTGGATTTGAACCACACAGTGGTACCTGTCTTAATGATTGAGCTTCCCTACAGCTAATCAGTAATTCTCTGCTTTTCAAATTTATATTTGTGAATTTGTGGCAACTTCCCTTTTTTTTTGCTTTTGCTTTTCCTTTTTTGTTTGCTTTTTTTTTTTTGCTTTTCCTTTTTTTTTGCTTTTCCTTTTTTTTTTTGCTTTTCCTTTTTTTTTTTTTTTTTTTTTTTTTTTTTTTTTTTTTCTTTTTTTTTTTTTTTTTTTATTTTTTTTTT
>JANHFZ010020891.1:0-13340 GCA_027560215.1 Halcyon smyrnensis | reverse complement strand
TTTCCTTTTTTTTTTGCTTTTCCTTTTCTGCTTTTCCTTGAAAAAAAGGAAAATGAAGGTTTTTGTCATTAAAATCTGGAAGGGAAGTAGTATAAGAGCAGGAAAGTTGTCAGAGGAGATTCAAAATCTCTTGCAATACTGTCAGCTGACACAGTGAAGATACAGAACAGATGGCACCTTTTGGAGTTTTTAGCTTACTTATTCCAGGGTTTATTGAGGCCCAAGTGCAACTTAAGCCTTCTAGTGCAGGGAGAAGATAGAGGAGGGCCATGTGCAATTTTTGGAATCCTGTTCTTTTTTTGTTTGTTTTTTGGTTTTGTGGGTTTTTTTTACAATGAGGGAGAAGGCAAAAGTCTTAGAGGGGAATTTATTCCTCTGTCTGAAAAGGACAGAGAAATAAATGCCTCACCCATGATAAAAATACCTGTTTAAAATAACTATTACTTGTGTAGCCCACTGAGAGCCTTTCTGTTTACCTAGCACAATTATTCCCTCATTGATTTTTCTTGGTCTGACTCCTTTGTAAGTTTATGACTCTTCCTTTTTAAAGCTGCTAGACATCATGCTCCACTGAACTTGATCTGGGACATCAGTAACTATCCTGTTAACCCTTTTCTGCTGTGTACACCACATCCCTCTCTTGTACCATTTATATGTAGCTGTGATCTTTCTTGGACTTTTTTTGCCCTGTAGTTTTGATAGTTTTCCCTTAAGGGAAGTATTTAAGTCATGCCATACTTTCCTTCATCGCTGATGGTTATTTTCTCTCCTGGTTTCTGCTTATGTAGCATATGGCATATTCTGCCATCTTATTTCAGACCTGCCTTTGCCTAGGGCTTGCTGAGGCTGTTGCTGAACTATGTTCCAACACTGAGAACACAATGGGAGGAACTGTCTCAACCAATTTATCCTTGACAGATTATGATGTGCTGTATTTTTTATGCAAATAACATAGTATAAATTGACATTGTGTGCAGTTTACTTTGGTTCTGGAATTCAACAAGGATATCTGACAAATTGAGACACAGACTCATTCTCAGATGGAGTTTAGCTTGGTTGCATCTTCATATAGTGCTGAGTATATTAAAATTGGCTCGTTGTCACAGTCCTTGATAGGAGAAAAAAGAACAGAAATACTCAAGTACTTTCACTTCAGTGCTTCCAAGAAGCCTGCATGCATCAAAGAAATCTCAAATCCTAATCCCTCATGAGAATAAGTAGGAATTCTGGTATCCAGCTACCTTTCCAGACTTAGCTTTTCAGAGGTGAAAGTGTTCCAGTGTATTTCAGTGCCAAGGACTAGGTCTGCATGTTTTCTTAAAATTAATGGATTTTATGCAGTTCTGGGTCTCTAAATACCTTTTTGCTTCTAGCCTTAAAATCCTTTAGAGATCATGTTTCAGTTTAAATTATTATTTAAATTAAATATATCTTAGCAGCTCTTTGTACATTTTTAATATTTCAGTGACCTTAATTTTGTACCACTTATCCCATTAGTACTCTTACAGTATTTATATAAAGGGGTAGTATGTTTGTTATGAAACCTAAATACAGGCTTACAGTGACCTATACAGCAAAAAAATTCATCTTAGAAAGATGAGTGCTGAAAGCTAATTGGCTAAAGGTACAGGCTGCCCTTTTTCAGATAGCGTAAGTTGATTTTATTGATATGAGTTTGAATAATTTCATGTGTCCTTTCTCTGTGCTGTAATACCAGTGCAGGTTTGAAAGCTGTATACCACTTCATTGTAATGCAGTGTTGATTTATCTTCAGTTATAACATGCGTTGCTTATAAAGCTCATTTTAAACCAACCTTCCAAAATACTGAAGTTCGAGTGTTCCTCTGACCCATTAATACAAATGAAAATGTCTGGAGGGAAAGTAACTGAAGTTTCTTTTTTAATGACTGAATTTGCAACCCTCAGCATCATACTTCCTCTATTTTACTGTAATAATGTTACTAAACAGTGGACTTGACAGTTATTTTTGTTGTTTATGCATTATTTGCTTGTATTCTTTGTTGATAAGATTACTTTCTAAATTTCCATGACTTCAGCTTGAAAGATTTGAGGACAACACTTAATCTTTCCAAAATAATATTAAACTTTTTTTTTAAGGTGAGAATAAAAGACTTCAGTCAATGCCACAGCCTGCTTCGAGTTACTCAAGGGGATACTGTGGCAGGGGATTCTCCAGAGGTTCATTTCGTCCTCCATCAGGCCCTCGAGGTTTTTGGACACCACAAGTAAGACCACCACAGCTATACACTTCAGACAGCAGAATACATCAGGAATCTCCAGTGTTTCCACAACCTCATAGAAAAGAAAATCCAATGATGCAACAGTATCCCTTTCCTCCTCCAGATTTTGGTTCTGTTAATGATGTGCATCAATTCCACCTTCCGCCTTCAAATCTGAATATGATTTGGACAGGGCCAAACATGTACAACTCACCATATCCATTTTTACCGCCGCCTCCACCACCACCTCCACCTCCTCCAGATAACCATCCTTCTCAGTTCAGGCCTTACTAAGTTTCTGTAAATGTGCATACAGAGCGATGCACTTTAAAGGGAGGAAGAACAGTCTGCCTTGACTGTATTCCCTGATTTTGGAGGTGCTACATTTTTGTGCAACAGTACAACAAATGCGGAGTTTGATGGTTTGAGGCATCCATAGAAAACTATTTTTTTCTATATATATTTTCTGTTTCAAAGAAGAAAACTGTATGATAAAAATAATTGAATATTTAATAACTGTTTATTTTTGTAATACCTGCTAGTTTGGGATGATAAATAAACTTTTTGGAGACTGTTATTTAGTGGTGGAAATCTATTTTGTAATAAACTACAGAATTTAAGTAACTACTGTGTAGTAGTGATAAGGATATGTCACATAAAATGTATTTTAATACTTTTAGAGTGACTGTACATTGCTAGTCTCATTTTCTACAAAATTAAATCTTCTTGCGTGGTAGCTAAAAATCTGACACCTAAATTTTAAGCTAGGTTTGCCACTATTTATACAAGGTATAAATTTCATTAATTTCATATTAACTAAAAAGCTGGAGCTGGATGGTCTTTTTTCAGATAGCTGGAGTGGATCAATCAGAATTTGAACCAGAAGCTGAATTACTCTGTCAGATTTAGTGTCCCACAATAGTGATAGAAGATCATTTTACTGATTAGATGTTTTGTATTTAATTTGGGATGTAAACCTGCATTGTATGGGGAAATCTAAAAAGCAGCATGACTTCTCTAGCTTGTTTTTGCTCCTAGTGCAGAAATGCCCATAGATAAATTTAGGATGCAGTCAGCCTTCCTAGGAGGAAGGCAGCAGAACTCCCTTCTTTAAATTTGTACCCAAAACACAGGTAGTACTAGATTGCTGCTGGATTGTCTCTACAGTCAAAACTGTCTCTTCTGAAAGGGTGAGGTTCATCCACTCTCCCAGCCTGTTTCTAGGAGGGGGTGGAATTGTCAACCAAAGATGACCTGGAGTAACCTCCACCTGTGCGAAGGGTCAGTCCTGCAATTGCCTTTCCTTAGTTGTCATGGGAGTGGGTCTGTCTAACTAGAATAGAAACCCTTACACTGTAAGAAGATTTTTAAAAAGAGAAAATACTGGAACAGAGATTTTAAAGATGATTTTGCCACTGAAAACTAACTGTTAGTTGTAATGATTTTTGAATCATTAACTAACGATACAGTCCCTGGCCTACTGAACAGAACTGATCGAAGAGTGCAGTATGTATTTCTATTTTCAAGCTCATATTGGCCTCGTTACTTTGGGTATGTATTTAAAGGCTAATTAAGCTCTGCAGGTGTTGCTTAGACCTTTAGTTCCAAATAAGAACGAAACAAAAATTTAATGCATAAAGGGAGTATTTATGGCTTTAATGGAGTAAGATAGATAGGGTAGGGGACTAGAGACCCAACAGAATAGAAGCCTCAAGTGGCAGTGCAAGATGCAGCACAGAGGAGTATCTGGGATGTCAAGAGATGGGGCATGAGCTGGCAATGGAAACCCCTTGCTCCAGGCAGAACTTGTTCCAAGTGTAAAGGACAGAAAAAGTCTATAACATGAAAATGCACTGTATACATTAAAACCAGATACAACTGTGAATATGGCAGTGGATGAAGAAAGAGCAAGATGTTACAAGTGTATTATCAAACACATGAAAAATGATCCCAAGTCAATTAAAGATCAAGGCAAGAGAAAACGTCATACTTGGGGTTGTGATGCTGATGATTTACTATATGTCCCTGGCACAAACAGCTGCCATCAGCCTCAAGATTCAGGGGGGCAGTTGAAGTGTAAGTTTAACAGTAGGAAAAGGAGTGAGGTACGTGGAAGTGTACATACAAGTTTGAGTAATACTACTTTTGAGACCTGCTTTATGTATAGTAATGCTTACTTCTTTTCTGCAATAATTGCATCTAGTGTAATAATCCTTTAATTAGGTTAAGATTTCACTTATACTAAGCTGTATCCTATTTTCTCATAACAATGTTTTGCATGTAACAAAATCCAATGTAAAATAAGGTTACAAAAAGTAGTTTGACAGAAATGTATTACTGCCTAAGCTATTTTGTTAATACTTGGTAGTTAAAGCAATACTGGTTTTGTGTGCACTTGCCTGATTTTGAGGTTTTTGGGGTTTTTTTTTTATGTTGAAACAAATTTTACAGGTGTTCTGCATGTAGTGAGTACAGGTTGCACTTCCAAAACTTTGTTTGGAATCAACTACTGCTTCATTATAAAATTACTTGTCAGCTAGGTATGATTACTGAGTTGGAAATATATGAACGGTTGATTTCCTCACACAAACCAGCATGTTGCACACAGTGTCCCTTACACTGAGGAATAAGCTTTGCAAGAGCTTGCTAGTGTAGCACCATCTTAGTTTGAAAATGGAGCTCATGTAACTTTTTTTTTTCTTTTTAGAAAAGATCTTGAATGTAATAATTGTTACATTTCCTCATATAGCTGTTTGTAGTCAAGAGCATTGCACTGATCCTGTCAGACCTCGATTCAGTGTGCTGGATGCTGACTGAAGAGAGAGCATTATAAACTTGCAGTAATGTGGAGAAATTAGAGACTGAGGCATGTTTACAAGTTCAGATGTTTGGAAAGGAAAACAGAACTGTCTGCGCTTGGCAGAAAAATGAATTGCAGAATAATCATGGTTGGAAAGGACCTCCTAGATCACCGAGTCCAACCCCACCTCCAAGAACAAAAACCCAATCATTATGGGGGAAAAAAACCCCTACCAAACACAAGCCCCCTCCATGCCTGCCCATGGAGCATGTCATGAAGTACCATGTCAACTCATTTCTTAAATACCTCCAGGGATGGTGACTCAACCACCTCCCTGGACAGGCTGTTCCAGTGCCTCACCACTCTCTCTGTAAAGGATTTCTTCCTAATACATAATCTAAACCTCCCCTGCTGCAACTTCAGGCCATTTTCCCTGGTTCTGTCATTAGTAACTAAGCAGAAGCGGCCAACACCCACCCCTCTACAACCTCCTTTCAGGTAGTTGTAGAGGGCAATGAGTTTCCCCTCTCAGACTCCTCCAAACTGAACATGCCCAGCTCCCTCAGCCTCTCCTCATATGACTTGTTCTCTAATCCCCCTCCTCTGGACACATTCCAGCACCTCAATGTCTCCTATAATGAGGGGCCCAGAATTGAACACGGTACTCAAGATGAGGTCTCACAAGGTCACAATCAATAACTTCCCATCTCCTGATGAGCTCTATTCCTATTACAAGCCAGGATCCTGTTGGCCTTCTTGGCCACCTGGGCACACTGCTGGCTCATGTTCAGCCGGCTGTCTACCAGCACCCCCAGGTCCTTTTCTGATGGGCAGCTTTCCAGCCACTCATCCCCAAGCTTGTAGCACTGCTGGGGGTTTTTATGACTGAATGTTGTGGAAATATTCTTTTGTATCTTTTAGCTCTTTGAAGGAAAAAAAAAAAAAAAAAAAAAAAGTCATTCTCTTTGTCCACAGGCCTTTAGAGCCTTAACTGTAAAGCTTGAGAAAACTGGCCCCTACAATTTTAGTGGCAAGACTAGCTGGTTTTGTTTGACCCCAGCTATTTTGCTGTCAAGCTGCTTTATAGAAATCTATGTTAATATATCATTAGTGTGTTACATTAAACACATTACTATATTACAGTATTAGAGCAATATGCTATAATAGGATTACAGTAATTCATCTGCTGAATTGCAGTCTTCTGTGTCTGGAACACCAGCTCAGTCCTACACCCAATAGGGACAGATCCTTGGCAAATGAAGCACTTAAGACATCTTCCTTTTTCTCTGCTGCTGGAAACTGAACAATAATGCACACGAGCTCAATTCTTGATCAGTGCTATTTAGGAGCAGGCTGAGCTTTTTAATCTGAAATCATTTGGTGTGTTATGCACCCTCTCTAGAGATGCTCCAAATTAAAGCAAGACAGACAGAAAATAGAAGCCATGAAATGTGAATCATGCAGATACCAGGTCTTCAGCACCAGCACTCCACGTATCTGTAGCTGGTCCACACTACTTGCTAATATAGGTGTAATTTTTATGTTCAGCATGTACTGCAATAAACCTTATTTTTTGTAGGTAGGCATTACTGTAGTTAATGTTTCTAATACAGGCACACAATGCCTTAAAAATATTTGTTCTTTCTGGCTACTGATAGTGCTCAATCCTGTTGCCAGCTGAAAATACCAGCAAACACCTTTTTGCTAGGAATTTCACTATGACCTATGTCTCAGCAGTTGGCAAGTTACCAACAAAACCAATAACCAAATTAATTCACTACATATGTCTGAATACCGACTTTTTTTCAAACGATTGTATTTGGCGTAGGAATACTGTGATGACATACGTATTTTCTCTCACTTTTTTTGCTGAATTGTTAGAATTTAGGATTAGCTGAAGGGTTGGGAAGTTAGAACTTTACAGTACTTTTCTTTAATTCAATGAGCTATAATTGAGAAGTCTGTAAAAGCCTCTGAAGAAGATAATATCTCTTATTTTGTTATTATTCTTTCTTATAAAAAATGAGTAATGCAATATCAAAACTTTTAAGTCCAGGACAGAATTTTCAGAGGTGACTCTCACCAGCCCTCTGTGCCAAAAGTAGCAGGGATTGCTAGGCAATCAGCAAAGCAGTATTTTCTAGAAGGCCAATATTTCTCGATTTATGACTCACATGGTGTCTATTTTCAGATTCATGCTGGAGACCTGCAGTAGAGTCCTCTCACTTTTGTAACATTTTTTGTTATTCCCCCATGAGATTGAATGTTTCTTCATAGGCTGATTTCCAGAGGAAACATAAGGCATGGGATGAGTAAAAATCCAGAGGAAGGAAGAGACTCAAGGAAAATGAGAGGCCTAGGGAAAAGACTGGCTATAATTTTTTCAAAAGTGTGAGGTTTATAACTAGAAGTATGGATGCAGTAAATTAGTGGGCTGTATAAATGACTGTAACTATGAAAACTGTAATCACATACTTGACAACATTCCTTTTAAACTTGTAAACAAACAACTGTACTTTTTCTGGCTTTTAATTCCAGTTTGGACAAGACTCATCAGTGAGGAGCTGAACTTTTCCTGGAGGTGCACAGACAAATTTCCTTAAAGGAAAATTCTAACACATGTTGTGGGGAGAAGGGGAGAATGTTGCTCTGAGACATGGTGGAATCTATAGTCTTGGAAGCTTTCAGAAGTTGAATTTGAACAAGGGCCTGTGTGATACAATGTTCAAGTTCTCTCCGTTTTGAAGTGATGGACCAGCTAGTCTCATGAAAGCCATCCCAACCTAAAGTGTTCTTGTCATTATCGTCATTGTCCTGTCATTTTTTTCTGTCACCAGAGACTTGTGCTAAAAGGCATGAAGAGCCTGGCCAGAATTATTGGTATTCAGTAAGAATACTTGATTTTCATTTGTGCTATTGTGCTCTTTCATTATCCTACAGATTTTTATACCTAAAGTTTCTATGCTGTGCTAAAACTTGGACTTGCTGTGGATGGTAATGACTGCGTACGTTTCACTGGATGCAAGCTTATTTGAAGAATTCTTCCCTTGTTAATAGTTTTGGAACTAACACTAATGGAAGTCTCAGTTGCTGTCAGTTTCCCTTAGGAGGCTGTGGTGGTTTGACCTTGACTGGATGCCAGGTGCCCACCAAGCTGCTCTACCACTTCCCCCTCCCCCTCTCAGCTGGACCAGGGGGAAGAAAGGAAGATGGAACTTCTGGGTTAAGATAAAGGCACTTTAATGAAAAGTAAAGCAAGGCCGCATGCAGAAGCAAAAGAAAACAGAAATTTATTATTTGCTTCCCATGAGAGGACGATATCTGGCCCCTTTTTGGGAAGCAGGGCTCAAAACACATCATGGTTGCTCTGGAGGGCTCCCCTCCCCCTCCTTTTCCTAGCTTTTATTGTTAAGCTTATGTCATATGGTATGGAATATCCCTTTGGTCAGTTTGGGTCAGCTGTCCCAGCCATGTCCCCTCCCAAAATCTTGTCCACCCCATCCCACTGCAGGGGGAATGTTGAAAAAACAGCCTTGGTGCTGTGTAAGCCCTGCTCAGCAGTAGCCACAACATGGGTGTGTTACCAGCACTGGGAGGGCTGCTATGGGGAAAATTAACTCCAGCTCAGTCAGACCCAATACAGGGGTAAAACATTTTCTTATTGTACAATTTCTTTTGAGAATGATATAATGAATAACAGTACCCCAAAAAACTTTAAAAAATTCAATAAAACAAGCAAAAACAAAAAAAGAAAACGCTGAGAATTATTTTTAACAAATGTTCTCTAACGAAGTGATTTTTACCTTAGTGGACACCTTTTCAATCATGTCGGGCATTCATGGCAGGTTATGTATTAGTGCCAGGCAGGTGAAAACCTACAGAAAGTCTGCTTATTTATGGTTCTATCTATTTCCATGTTCTGTTTTCTATTCCTTTGCAAGTCGAATGTATAGTCAGTTATTCTTGTGTAGTGAATTTAGTGATGCACATAGCCTGACTTGAAGGACTACTGAATCTTCACAGAACAGTTGGTAATAGAATTTGCTATGGTGACAGGTGAAAATATGAAAAATGCTGCCAAGGATGACAAGGCAAATGTATTGCTGTAGGCATAGCACCACGTTTTTACAGAATAGCTTACCTACCCTTCAGGGCAAATAGATAATTTTGAAAAGCATGCGTAATGTTCTTGCTTTATCTCAATCATTTTACAGTTTGCACAGCATTATTGAATGTTGGGTAGTCTTAATTTGCTGTAGATTAAATCTGTGGTAAATAGGGAAGGGTATCAGTTTTCCTGTGAATGTGATGCTCTTAATTTTTTAGGTGATGATTAGCAAAAAAGCTTTATTACAGTTTTCTGTATGACTTTTGAGGTCTAAAATATATGGAAACTATGCATAATGCTTGCCATTTATTAGCATAAAGCCAGCCTCCTATACACAGAGACGGTGGGAAGCTATCACATACTCTACCTTTGAACTTGGAAACAGAATTTTCTCTGTCTGGTTCTTCCCTACTCACCTGAGTAGTGTGAGTACATGGGCATAAAATAACTTGCTCCACCAAGTGCTGAAACTAATATGGGGTGATGATGCTTATGAAGTATCTAATTTATATTAACTCTCAAATGCTGTTGTTTGCAATATGTTCTAAACAGGAAGATTTCACTCTGCAAGTTTCCTACTGTGGAAAGTAGAAAATAAAAATCTAGGAATTTCATAATAATCAAGAATGATTATTAACTTCAGACTATGTTGTCATGGAGGTTTGTCTTTCGGAAGAAGTGATACAGATAAGATTTTCTTTAAAGATAAGAAAAATGTTATTACTTATATTCATTTAATAATCTTTACTCAATTTTTAATATTTAAGTTACTTTATCTTAAAACTGTTTTGTGAGGATTGCATGCCTGTGAGGTCTGAAAAAAATAAAATATCTTTTCAGCATAGAATCAAAGAACATTTTGTGAGTTTTGAGTTGAATCCTTTAGTATGATGAAAAATAGACTTTCTACAGTACTCAATTTACAAGTGAAAGGTAAACTAGACTATGAAGACCTGCTTAACCTTTCTGCTGGATCTTAACACCCTTGATTCCATCATTTCTAGGTTGTCCTGTATAGCAGTAAGAGCCCTTATATCTGAGCAAACTTTATTAAAAGTGCAAAGAGCAGACATTTTTGTGAATGTTTTTCTCAGAAATCATGGTCAGCATTTAATTTCTTGGTGACACTCTTCAAGCAGATACTTTTACATTTATTTATTGTATGCTGCAGTCATCAGTCTCCACAGCTTTACTTTGCCACAGAGCGATGTACTGGATCTTTGGTCTTGGTTAACATATCCTGCTCTCTTGGTTAACATATCCTGCAAGTTAGAGAGCACATGGATATGTTTGGATATTTTTTCCAGCTTCTTGACACTCGACAACACTCATGTCTCCAGTTATATCAAAAAGGTACAGTACCACTTGCATTGATACTCTGCTTTTGGTGACTGTTTTTTCCTTTGTCGTATATCCAGTATATAACCCTTAGGTTCTTTTTCTATTTATGGTATACCTAATTTTTGCTCTCAGTACAATTCTGACTGAAACTGCTTAGGCATTAAAGATTTCCATCCTTCCAGCATAAGGTGAAGAAGTGGTGATATCAGATTTTGAGATGGAAACAAGTGCTCTAGAGAAAAACACACAAAAAGTTAGATAGGTCATTATGCTCTTTTGTCTGTGAGAATCCTGTTTGCTATTCATTTTGCTATTCCAATGTAGTGAAAGAGGAAGACTTGATGACCTTAGCAGGAGGGGGATTATCGTATACTCCCAAAACTGAGGCATGTCTGGAAGTGACAGTGTAGGACATGATTTTGTCACTCTCAATCAGTTAAGCAAATCAACTGTTTCTTCATTGGCGAAGCAGGAGGGGAAAACCCACAAAATGCAATGGCATTTATCAAGTTTTGGATTCCTGGGCAAAATATTTCTTACTAAGTTCAAACTAAGTTTTGGGGGAATATATAATATATTGGAAGATGACTTTGTTATAACTATCCATGGAGAAAGCATACTTTCAGAGAAGACATGATACTAGTTATCACAAGTTAGGTCCCTGTCTCCTGTGCCTTGTAACTGCTTCTGAGATTCTATTTAAAAATCAATTTCAGGCAGAATCAATCTGGCTAGTATGGTTATCTGGAAAACATTAAAATTTGGATCCTGAGAGGAATTTGCATTTCAGAGAGAATTCAGGGTCAGGTACTAGACTTCTCTTGTCGCATGGTCATGAATCTAAACCAGTTAGAAACTTTAAAAGACTCATCTTTGTTCATTTCTGTGATACAAGGATAGCATAGAACTGAGCTTTTACTTAGTGAATTTTTGTTATTTGGTTAGTGAAGGGGAATCTTGAAAAGTATTTTCTTTGAGTTTAATTTATAGCAGGATACATATGAGAACTGTACAGTATCAATAAGGAAAACTGACAGTGATAGAGCACTGGAACAGGCTGCCCAGAGAGGCTGTGGAGTCTCCTTCTTTGGAGACTTTCAAGATCCACCTGGATCTGTTCCTGTGTGGCATGCCCTAGGTGTTCCTGAAATGGCAGTGGGGTTGGACTTGATGATCTTCCAACCCCTACTATTCTATGATTCTCTATGAAATTTCTGGGCCTAGCCACACTTTTTAAATCTTGAGCCTTTTTTTCTTTAGAGCTACAAAAATGGCTGAGTTACTAGGTCAATCAGTAGTAATCCAGTTAGATTGTGATATTCCAATTCAGTCTCAGAATAGAGAACATGAGTGATTAAAAAAAGAGTAATAATGACTGACTCTGAACTAGCTCATAATGTAATAAAAGATGAGACAGAAAATCTTTATGTTTTATATTTTGCTTAGATTCTAATTTTCAGAAGTGATGTTTGGAAGCAAATGCCCTTTCTAGCAAGGAAGAATTTTTTTTACGGGGTTGGTCTTAATTATTACTATTTTATTTCCAGTAAACAGTTTTAGTATTCATATAAATAAGTATGCATATATATAATATAATAATCTACAATGTAGGCACTTGAAAATATAAATATTACATTATCATTAGTAATTAGGTACGTAAGTGTATATGTATAAACAGTTAATTTGTTAATTATTCTTAGCTAATGTAACTTAGCTTGCTTCAGGATAAGTTTCAGAAGCAGACAGAAAATTACAAATTACTCAGTTAATGCTCCTTAACCAGCTACTGCAAGGCTGCTGAAGCAAAGTGACTGAGCATGTTAATTCTCTTATTCCATTGCATTATATCAAGTAAAATTAGCATAACAGGTAGGAAATCAAGAAAGGGTGCCAGGAGACCTGTGTGGTTAACCAGGGAACTGCTGGGCAAACTCAGGTGGAAGAAGAGAGTCTTTAGATCACGGAAGGAGGGGCTGGCCACTTGGGATCAATATAAGGCCATTGTCAGAGGCTGCAGGGAGAGAACCGGGAAAGCTAAGGCCTCCTTGGAGTTAAACCTTGCCAGGGAGGTCAAGGACAAAAGAAAAGGCTTCTTCAAATACATTTCGGTTAAAACTAACACCAGGGGCAGTGTAGGCCCACTGTTGAATGAGGCGGGTGCCCTGGTGACAGAGGATACAAAGAAGGCAGAGTTACTGAATGCCACCTTTGCCTCTGTACCGCTGGAGACCATCCTCAGGAGCCCAAGACCACTGAGGCCCCAGAGGAAGTCAGGGTAGAAGAGAATACTTCCTTGGCTGATGAGGACTGGGTTAGGGATCAACTGAGCAATCTGGATGTACGTAAATCCATGAGCCCCAATGGTATGTACCCACGAGTGCTGAGGGAGCTGGCAGAAGTCATTGCTAGACCATTTTCCATCATCTTTAGTAAGTCATGGAGAACAGGAGAGGTGCCTGAGCACCGGAAGAAAGCAAATGTCACTCCAGTCTTCAAAAAGGGCAAGAAGGACCCAGGTAACTACAGACCGGTCAGCCTCACCTCCATCCCAAGAAGGCCAATGGCATCCTGGGGTGTATTAGAAGGGGTGTGGTTAGTAGGTGGAGAGAGGTTCTCCTGCCCCTCTACTCTGCCCTGGTGAGACCTCATCTGGAATGTTGTGTTCAGCTCTGGGCCACTCAGTACAAGAAGGACAGGGAACTGCTTGAAACAGTCCAGTGCAGAGCCACAAAGATGATTAAGGGAGTGGAGCATCTCCCTTATGAGGAAAGGCTGAGGGAGCTGGGGTTCTTTAGCTTGGAGAAGAGGAGACTGATAGGTAACCTCATTAATGTCTATAAATATGTAAAGG
>JANHFZ010020890.1:0-53422 GCA_027560215.1 Halcyon smyrnensis | reverse complement strand
GACGTCATATGGTATGGAATATCCCACTGGTCAGCTCAGGTTGGCTGTATCCCATCCCCCAGCCTCTGGTGCTGTGTAAGCACTGGCAGTCATAACACGGGTCTGTTATCAACACCCTCTAACTCCCAGTACTGCAGCATGAGCTCAGTCAGACCCACTACAGTAATGCAGTCTAGAGTATGTTTTTCATACAATTTTTTTGAACTGGTGCCCCTCTTTATCAGCAGAGCAGAGTGGGAAGTATGCTTGAAGGTTGCACATTTTGTTCTGACCAAAGGATTTGTAATGTGTATTTTGTTTTAACTCTACTTTGAACATTATTCTTTGTAAGTACATTCCAAAAATAAAGCAACCTACTGCTGTATACATAAACCATAAACATCTTCCAAGGCTTGCTTTCTTGACATGAAAAGTCCGTCTCCATTAAACCAATGCTTTTTTACATATGTTATGGGTTAATCCTGACTGGACACCAGGTACCCCACCAAAACTGTTCTATCACTCTGCTCCTCAGCTGGACAGGGGAGAGAAAATATAATTAAAGGCTCATGGGTAGAGATAAGGACAGTGAGAGATTTTTCACCAAATACCATCATGGACAAATCAGACTTAGCTTGGGGAAGATTTAATTTAATTTATTACCAAAAAATTAGGGTAGGACAATGAGAAATAAAACCAAATCTTTAAAAACACCTTCCCACTCTCTTCTTCACTGCTTAACTTTACTCCTGATAGTCTCTACCTCCTTTCCCTGAGCGTCACAGTGGAACAGAGAATGGGGGTTATGATCAGTTCATCACAAGTCTATGCTGGTCCTTCTTCCTCAGGAAGAGGACTCCTGACACTCCTTCCCTGCTCTAGCATGGGGTCCTTCCCACAGGAGTCAGTCCTCCATGAACTTCTCCACCATGAGTCCTTCTCATGGACTGCAGTCCTTGATGAACTGCTCTGGTGTGGGTCCCTTCCATGGGGTGTATTCCTTCAGGAACACACTGCACCAGCATGGGTCCCCCACACAGTCACATGTCCTGCCAGCAAACCTGCTCCAGCGTGGGTTCCTCTCTCCACAGGTCCACAGGTCTAGCAAGGACCTTGCTCCAGCATGGGCTTCCCATGGGGTCACCGCCTCCTTCAGGCATCTACCTGCCCCAGCATGGGGTCCTTCATGGGCTGCAGGTGACTACCTGCTCCATCATGGACCTCCATTGACTGCAAGGGGGACAGTCTGCCTCACAATGGTCTTCACCATGGGCTACAAATGAATCCCTGTTCTGGTGCCTGGAGCACCTCCTCCCCCTCCTTTCTCACTGACCTTGGTATCTGCAGAGTTGTTTCTCTCCCATATTCCCACTCCTGTCTTCTGACTGCTGCTGGTGTGCAGTTTTTTCCCCCCTTCTTAAATACGTTATCCCAGAGGTGCTGCCATCGTTGCTGATCGGCTCAGCCTTGGCCAGTGGCTGGTCCGTCTTGGAGCTGGCTGGCATTGGCTTTATTGGTCACAGGGGAAGCTTCTGTCAGCTTTTCATAGAAGCTTCTCACAGCTTTTCCCCCCACTACCAAAACCATGCCATCCAACCTAATACAACATACACTACTCTTCAAACTCATCATTTTACCAAACAGTGCTATGGGAACTGTTTTGAGTTTAGGGGTTTCTTTTTTCTTAGTTCTTTCCAGTTCAGTAACTCCTGTCATAACTTCTGATAAGAGCCTGCTGCAGGATCCTGGGGGGGACTGGGCTCATTGGCTGAGCTTCTGCAGAGTCTGATTCTGGGGTCTTCCTGGGTTGGAGCTAACTCAACACATTGCTGGCCTATTGGGATGAGCAGAAGCATCCGTAGTTTCTTAGGCTGAAGGCAGTGAATATTGGTGACCCAGAAAAGGCAATGTGATTTATATCTGTATATTCAATTATGTGATTAGTTTTTTAAATGTGCAGTTATTCATTGCTACTATCAGCAAGCCTGCTAAATCTCCATGTGTTCTTACAGTGAATGGCTATCACATCTCTGGGACTCCAGTACACCTCCTTGACTGTGGTCATATGAGCCTCCAGAAAACCAGTGGGGACCCCCAGGTAAGTTTTGGGGAAAAAGCCAAACAGTGGTATCCAGGCATAAATGGGTCACTTAAGCAGTTTAGGGATCCACTCAGAGCAGGAGGTCAAGAAGCATTTTCTTTTATAAACTGTCCGATCAGGCAGATTTGTTGCATCTAGAATAGTTAGTCTTTGTGTTCAACAGGTAAAATGGTACAAAATGCCAAGAAACTTCGGACTTTTTTGTGCCATCACTCTTTTCTGAAAAATCCACCAGGCCATTTCAGTCACTATTAACAACCCTACAATTTTTCCTGCCACTCCAGCCTGAAGCCTGGACCTGTCTCCTGCACAGTCCTCTCTCTAGACTTGCACATCTGCCCATGTCTGTATCCCACTGTGTTTTCTCACAGCTCCATCTTTCCCTCCCAAAGACAGTATTCATAAAGAATTTGTCTGGAACTTTTTTCTCATGTACATCATCCATCTCTGCATGTCCTTTTACAGACCCTCCTCTGTGCCTTACATAGCCTGTGCCTCACCCATCTCATCACCCTGGGCTAGTGTTCAAGACACTGACCTGTGGATAGCCAGTCTTCCATGCCTATTTGCCTAAATTTTCAGTAAATATCCCTGCACTTTTTCTTTCACCACTTCATGTCCCTGGGAGAGTCTTCCCTGCAGGTCTGCAGATGCAGCACAGGGCTGTCTTCCAGCTCTTCCCATGAAATCTTTACTCCCTGCCAAAACAGCAACAGTTGAATAGGTGATGGATTGCACTCCCCTTGAGTTGTACTTCCATGCTAGCTGGCATTTCCCCCCTCAGTGGTGGGACCTGTGTTCTCAGTTTCATTTCTGTATTAAGTGGTAGGTTCTTCTTCAGTGCAACTCCTTAAATACTCCCAGTGAAATGCATGTTTGATTTCTGTGCTGCTAACCATGCTAACTGAGGTTGCCTGTTGATCTTACTGTCCCTCTGATGTTACCTACTTGTTGGTCTAAATTTTATGTCGTCTGTCAACTGTCCCTCCTTGCCTCAACTCACTTTCTCGTTCATTGCTTCCTAGATAGTGGCCTTCCGCCTTGCCTTTGTGTGCAGTTTCAGCTAACTCAGCATTTCTGATTTGCTTCTCCATTGGTGGATTCATGGCATCTCCCATGATACAGTCTAGTGCCTTGGACTCCCTGTGGCTTCCACATCAAACATCTTGCACTTAACTGCCCATGCTGATTCTTCTCTGAGCAGCTTACACAGGCTGGAGGCAGAGCATGTGTGCATCTAAACTAGGTCAAAAACATTTTAGAAACTGATGTAGCGCATTACCAGCCACCCCTGTCCACACATCTGCTGTGACTCTCTCAGAGAACCCTGCAGGCTGTGACTGCCTTTAGAAAAAGATATGTTAATCCTTGCACCAAAAAACCAGTAGTTTCTCAAGCTAATTCACAGTGTTTTGCAATTGGCTTGGTACACAAGTCAGATTAACTGACTCCCCCAGAATTCCCTTTGTAACAACATTCACTACTTTCCATTTTTATGGTGCTGAGTCTGACTCAAGTTTACAGCTACCTCTGAGAGGGCAATGAGAAATAAACCCAAGTCGAAGTCACATCTGAGATACATGGAGAATCCATTGCTGTGCACTGGTTTGCTCAGCTGTCTCAACTATCAGACTGATAAAAATCCCTTTCATGACTTTTCACTTCAACAGTTTCCATGATACTTTCTTTCCTTACTCCCTTATTACAGGTTTTTCCAAATAGTAGTCCTGGCTTCATTCCTGCTTTGAACCTATAACAAGTTTTGAATCTATGAGTAGCTGCAGATGCCATTAATTCAAAGAGCTTATGTCCCCACCTGCTTGGGCACCTGCTTTTCCTGTGGCTGCTTTTGAAAAAGAGTCCTTATTAAGGAAAACATCTGACCATAAACTGTTGGTTTCAAAAAACCGCTCTTTACACCCTCAACCTCTCATACATTTCGGCCAGCTCCTCTCCTGCTTGCCTTTCTTGGGACATCCCAAGCTGCTTTGCCTTCACTGCCTCCTTGTCTGTTCTTGGCACAGACTGTCTCTCCGACTGCAGAGTAGCTTCCAGGGATTCTCCAGGATGCTTTCTTAGACCTGGGTAGCAGCCATGATGCAGACAAAACGCTGGCAAGATCCCTCAGGCAAGCTCAGACACATTTCTTGGAAACAGGTTAAGGGGGAAAAAGGCACAAATGAGAACAACGCGGAGCTGTACTGTGCTGGGCACAGGGCCAGGCCTTGTTTACGGCTTCCTAGAGAGCAGCTAAATGCTGCGCGTTGAGGTTGTCACAACAGCCGCAAAGGAGCAGTAGCACAGCACGGCCCGCGGGCCAGCAGCAGGTCCGTGGGAAACCGCACTGGTTCGGCCCTGGATATGTTGCTGCTGATGGGTCTACAGCTGGACGTCGTATTTCAGGTTGTAGCCCAAAGGGAGCCTGCTGTTCTGGGCGCTGCATGAACGCTGCCCGGCTGCGGGATGCTCCCCTAACCTTACGCGTCTGTCCGGCCCTGCTCGTCTCCGCAATGGCTGCTATGGACGCCGGGCCAGGGCAGAGGGACATGGGGCTGGAGCTCACGGCACAGCCCAGCGACTGCTGCCAGGAGCGAACTCGATCGCTGCGGATCGGCTCCCGCTGCCTCCCACGCTGCAGCCCGCGGGCGGCCGGGACCGGAGCGCGCCCGCACATCCCCGGCAACACGTCTGTGCTCTGGCCACCCCCCACAGCCCGGCAGGGCGGAGGAGAAAAGCTGAGTGCCGGACAGTGCCGCCCCGGGCGCTCGGCCGGCAGGCGGTGGGGCTGGCGGCCCGCCTCAACCGGCTGGGAGCCGGCTCCACCGCGCCGCCTTGTTCGGCACTGCCCCCGCGGGCTGGCGACGACGAGGGGAGGTGGTCCTGCTGGACGGCGGCGCCGCCTCCAGCTCCACCCCAAACAGCGCCGCGCTGAGCCGAGCCGAACTTATCTGTGCCGTAACAAGCTGAGCCGCGACGCCGAGCCATGGTTTCCGCGTAGTACCCGCACAGCGCGGCCCGCGGCCGCCATGCTGGGCTCCGAGAGCGGCCGTGACAATGTGCCCCGCTTATCTCCACAGACCCCGGGGTCCCCGGCGGCGCCGCGGCGGCAGAGCAAGGAGAGCAGCCTGACGGTGAGTCCCGCGGGGCGGGTGTTCCGAGGTGGGCGCAGTGCTGGGCTGGGGTCGGCGGCCGGGCAAAGCCTCCCACCACTGCGAGTAATTTTGATGTTTAAACACCAGTAAGCGAGGGGCCCAGGGAGGCTTTGGGATCTCTGACCTGGGCAGAATTCCAGTATTATGTTTCCTTTGATTCTGCTGTTCCTGGGATGAGCAGGAGGTAAGGACAGACTGCGGAAGGGAAACACGTGTGCTGCAGAGATGCTGGCTATGAATCAGGTGCTTGAAAGAACTTCCTCATTTGTCAGCCATAGCTCATCCCAACAGCCTCTGTATTTGGAGAAGCACCGAAAGGGTAGAGAACTACAAACTGAGGATATGGGCCGTTGGTTTTTTTCTATGTCAGAGTGTCCCAAGTGAAGATTTCTGATGGACAGTATAGTCAAATATTTTAGCTTTCAGTATGAAATTAATCTTTGCTTTTAGTATTAGCAATTAAATATAGCTGACTCATTTAAGATGTTTTCAGTATCATGCTTACACACATTAATATCTTTTTTTATGCCTGTTTACCTCATCTGGAATGGACTCCTCAGTGCAGGACAGATGTTTAGGAACAGGAAGGAAATCAAAATAGGTTAATGAAAGTGGCTGGGAGTAGAAAGGTTTTTTTTAAAGGAAATAATGCAGAATGTAAATGAGCAGATAAATGAATTGCAATGATAAAGGAGAGTCAATAAACATCCTTATAGCTGTAAGTATTGGCAGGGTATAAAATCCATAAGAACAAAAGGAATGATTTAATGTTATACATCATTGTTAACTGTTGCTATGAAGATGAGGTTGCTATCCACATTATCACATACAGCCTGTAGATTTACCTGTTGTTGGGCATGATACCCAGGGATTCTGATGCAGGGGCGAGGGTTTGAAAGGAGCACATACAAGTGTCTGACTGCAGTGCACATCAGTCATTTCCATGTTACACAGTTTCCTGGGAAAGAAAAATTCTTCAATAGATAACCAATTTTGTTTAGCAAAACCAGTTGTTACAAATAAAAAATATGTTGTTACTGTTAGTGTATCGAGAGAGGGTATGTCATGAAGTACGTATAAATCTGTTGGTTTGAGCAGATTTGCACGTGTCCTGGGGTATTGTTGCAGGGCTTCCAGGGCCATGGTGGCTGGGGCTGGAAACATTTCTGAGCCACCTAATGCAGCCTCCTGCCCACCTGGGTCAGAGGGGCAGGAGCAAACCATGGGCTGAACATTGTGTTCAGAGGGACTAGACATGGTCCTGGGGTGGTTTGCACTGGGTATCAGGGCACAGGCCAAGAGTGACAGCACTTGTGTTTCTGAAATACTCTCAGCTTACAGCTGTGTGGACTCAGACTATTCACTGAGGGTGGTTTTCACCGTCGTACTTGCTGGTCCCTGTGCCATCTGGTAGCATCTGCAAAGCAAGAATGCATCGCGTATTATGTCAGGGTCACTGGGTGTACGTTTCTCCAGCAGAAGTCTGAAGCTTTCAAGTACAATGCATCAGACAGACAACAACAAACTAATTTTAACAGCTGTTTGCTCCAAGCCATTGCCTGCATAAAGGAAGCATTGTGAAAAACAACATTCTCATATGGAGTGTAAACTCTAAGGCAATGTAATTTTTTCCTGTCTCCTAGGAGGGTATATTTGTTCAGCACCCCTCAAGCTGATGCTGATGTTAACAGAGCTGCAGGGCACGTCCTTAGCTTGCTGTCATATGTTTTTTCTTGTTCTGTAGCAGGGCTCAGACAGAATCTCTTCTTGCAGGGGGGAGTTTTGGGATTAACTTCGGGGCACTCAGTCCAGCAAACGTCCTCCCCAGCTGAAATCCTGTCATACGCAAACTGCAGACATCTGGTGATGTCCAAGCTGACCAGCAGCTGCAACCTAGCTGTCTCACCGTTCTCAGCAGAGGGGTGGGTGTTCATTCCCATCTTCCTAGGAATGCATCTGCCTCCTGTACATAGAAATAGCCATTTGGGAGCACAGCTTCTGGAAATCCTGAAGGCAGGTGGGAGCTGATGTATTTCTCATCTATATGCACCCAAAAAGAAGGGCATGGTGTTTTCTGTTTGGTAAATGAATGTTACCAACACTGTGTTGTCTTGTTTTCTTTGGAAGGGAAAACCCTGCTGGATTATATCAGAGGCTGTTATGAAACAGCTGCTTGCACAAATTATTGATGCTCACTTAGGAAACAGCAGTGCAGGTCTGTGGTCTGCGGTCTGCGTTGATTTTGCAGTGAGTTTCATGATGCTCTCGTTAGTTTTAGGCTGGATGGTTCACTCTCTGATTCCTGAAGAGCTGTCTTGATGCGAGTTCCTGTGGAAGCTGAAGCTTCTTTACCGTAGGTGAGGGAGAGTTAAATGGAGAAGGTACAGGGGGATATCAACTCGGGGACAGAGCTATGCCTCACTCAAAGAGCAAGAAACCTATCTAGTGTTACAGTATTTCTGAGAGTAGGTTTCTTTCTGAAGAATGCTCTAGTGCTTTGTCAAGATACAGCATGATGTGGAAAATGATGGCGTTTGTATTGTGCGTGTTGGACACATAAATGAACATGTGCTGCAGATGGGAAGAGGGGCAGCCTACAGGCAGTAACTTGGTATTTTCTACTGCTGTGTTCTGCATCTGATGCAACGTCATGAGCACAGTATGAGGCTGCACATTCAGCACGGTTCTCCCTTCTGCCCTGGGGCTAACTGCATGGCAGAAACTGTCAGAAATCCCCTGCTTTGGCAGACACGGACCAAACTGTGTCTGGACCTTTCTACAGACAGACCAAACAAAGAAGTCTACTAAATGTTTGGCAGAATCTTCCCTTTGAAATAGGAAGTGTATCAATCAACTTTGTTAATGATAGGACTTCAATTGTCTGTTCTCCCCTTGTGTTGGACCATAGCTGCAGCATCACCCTGACAGCACTAAAACCACATGCAAACGCATGGTATTGAAGCTGCGTAGACACAGCCTAGACATTCCTGGGCTTCCCTGTCTGGGTAGAGTTAAAACTGCCCAAGCTTTTGTGTCTAAGCTCTTCAGAGATCTTCAGCCTTTGTATTTGGCTGGTGTGCCCAAGCAGGCCTATTTGGCAGGGTTTTTGTTTCTCTGCTGAAATTGCAAAGCAGATGTTGAAGTCAGGCAATCTGGCACAGGTCTGCTGTGTTTAAGGTGCTGTGGATAGGCAGAAATCAGGAAAAATAATCTACTTTTTTAAGTTGAAGAAATAAGCAGGAATGTTGCCCTGCTTTAGTCACTTTAGCATGGCACAGTAAGCTCACCCATTGTCTGCTCATTTATTTATATAGTGTCTTATGTAATAAACATGTAGTTGATTATCTAAGCCTTGGTCAAATTAGTCTTGTTTTATTCATGTTGCTTGGCAATATGTCATTTACTGGTGAGTGCTGGTAGCAACTTCGAAGCCTCCAGAGGACTTTGAAATCTATGAAATGAATGTGTATGTCTAACCCAAAAAAGTTTCTTGCTCCTGTGCACATTGTTCTTTGTGCATACCTTCTGAGCACACTTGCCTCCCTGTGACTTTACTTCTTCTGTCACCCTTTTGCATCTCAGACATAACTGAGTCACCTACAGCATAAACAGCTCATTTTGCCATCACTGCCAGTCTACTCATGTGAAATAAGAGCTGCAATATTTAGCTGCTAAGAGTATAATTGGTTTTGCTCATTATCAGTATACAGGGAAAAGTATTTTAATCTGTTAATGGAGTTTGATACACAGCAGAATTATCAAGAGAAATGCATCAACTTATGTTGGTTGTCTGGTTTTCTTCTTCCCCATCCTGAGCTTTGTTGTCACCATGTTTTCATAGCATATCTTCTGTGACGGTACCTTCTACCTTGGTGATCCAGTGGCTCTCTCAAACAGGTTTTATGGTGCCACTGGTGTCCTGTGGCATCTGGAAGGACTGGCTACTGACCTCTGGCATGTTGGCTTAGCTTATACTTGGAGTATGCCTTGCTACTGTCTTGTAATTAAATTTGCTTCGTTGAAAGCTGACAACAGCCATTATATTTATTAATGGAGGGGCTAGATGAGGACTTAGTATCATGGTGAGGCTGATTATCACCTTCAGTTGTCCTAGTGAGCCTGTGTAAATGTAATGTGAGTGATACATTCCCTTGTTTTCTCTTAAAGTTCCATGACTCCATCATTAGCTGAGATACATGTTTAAATTTGTTTTGTATCTTACCGGCCATTACAGGTTCTGCATGCTTTTGTTCAGGCCTTGTTGGCTAGTCAGCATTGCTGAAAGAGCTCAGCACTGCAATGGTCTATGCTGTTGTTTGGATTTGGCCCTTGTGCACAGCCTGACAGGCTGTCAGGGGGGTAGTTAGCAAGAGTGGTGGTCTCTCTCACAAGGAGGTTGCTTCGCTACCTGTGGGACTGATAGAGCTTGTTAATGCTATTAAATATCAGAACATCATCACGAGATGCTTTGGCTCTGTTTAGCATCAGTCAAAAAGCTCATCAGTGGGACTAAGCTGGTGAACCAGAGTGCTTTTGTTCAGCTATCTTTGATTTTGGAAACAAGAAAAGGAGCATTTCAGAGGGAGGACTGTAGGGGTGAGCAAGATGTGGTCACTCCACTACTGGCATGCAGCCATGTTCTGCACAGTGCCAGCCCAGTGCTTTCCTCTCTGCTGGGAAACCCTGAGAGGTTTTAGAAATACAGATCCAACAGCTCTTGTTCTGTGGTGATGAAAGGAAAGAAATAGTCACAGGATTTCATATGTAGTCGTACATAATTTTTAGTAATATTTCTAGAGTTTTGAAAATTTTCATGCATTCTCTGGGAATTTGTGTAAAAAAAAATAAGTTCTGTTCTGTTAACCACAGAAATAATCCTTTCTCTTTTAACACTGCAAAAGCTTCTGGGTTTTTTTGTTTGTCTGGTTTTTTGGTGGTTTTTTTTTTTAATTCTGACATCAATTTCCTTTTAAATGTGATGCTAGATCCAAATGGCCTCATGACTTTTTCCAAACAATTCAGCATCATTTCTACACAATTAAGCTTCTGAGAAGTGAAGAATGTTCAATTTATTCATAGACTTTAAGTCTGATGATACTCTTTTGAGAAAAAAAAGAATTAACCCTGCTTTCATCATCTGTTGACATGTGTACTCACTGTTCCTCTTCTGTAGTCTGCATGGACAAGGTTCAATCCATCGCAGTGTGGGACACCTTCACCAGTCCAAGTGTGGGTATTTCCAGTGACTCCATGTTGTTTTCTTCAGGACAGTGATGTATCAGAGAGTCTTAAAGTTGATAAGCAGCTTCCAACCAGCACAGCTTTAGTTTTTGTGAAGCAGGTGCCCTTTTTAGCAGGGAATATGAATTTTCCTTGCAGTTTCTTTTTGTGAACTTTTATGCCATGGGGAACACACTGTACATGCTCCCTGCTGCATGTCAACTCTCTGTCCTTCTGCACAGTGCAATGATGCCCCATCTTTTGGTAAAGATTGCAAAATACACTTCAGAGGCGCCTATTTCCCCCCAACTCATTATCCAGTGTGACAATGTTGGGCCCTAGAAATCTGCATTGAAAACAGAGATGTCTTTGTAGGAAGCATTTGGTTCTTTCTCAGTTGAAGTAAGTCATCTTGGGCAACACAAAACTCCAGTCAGCAGTGTGTTTCCACAGGGGACCTCCTAAGAGGGTAGGTGGAAACCAAAATAGCTGCTTCTTTCACCACTGTGTTATTGATGCCCCTGATCTGGAGAAGTGAATAATTTACAACATCCCTAAAATTTCCATGCAGCCTTTTTACCTCTTTTCCCTTCTGCTGCAAACTATTTTTAACTTGAGGTAAATCCCAAGTTCCTGTAGTGGCAGCACCTTGTCCTGGATGCCCATGAGGTATGTTGTGTAAGCACACATGATAGCTGTGCACAGGACAGTGTTCTGTGCAGACTGCCTGGCTGGAGGGGGTTCAGGTGATGGAGTTGCTGGAGTGGCTGGAGTTGCAGGGGGTTGGGTTGGAAATTCTGTAGAGGCTGGAGGGGTGGTAGGGGTTGCAAGGGCTGGCATCCAAGTGACCTGTGGCTGTCACCCAAATTTTTATTCAGTGAGTGTGAAATGCAGTATCAAAGTCAGAAGCTGTTTAAATCTGTCTTGACACTGCATACCTTCACATAATAACTCGTAACATTGTTACTGCCGACAGTTCTTTGTCTCCTCCATCTCCTCTGCTCTGTGAGGATGAGCTGCAGTTTTGCTCACTCATGGGAAGCAGTTGGCCTGCTATGATACATGGCAGAGCAATTGTGCATGGGTTCTGAGACCAACTCATTTTTTTAAGGCAAACTACTATGTACTGATACCATCAACCTGGACGTGTGCAGAGCATTTGATATTGTCCTGCATGACATCCCTGTTTCTAAATTGGAGAGACATGGATTTGATGGATGGACCACTCAGTGGATAAGGAATTGGCTGGATGGTCCCACTCAAAGTGTTACGATCCATGGCTCGATGTTCAAGTGGAGAGCGGTGACAGCTGGGGTCTCTCAGGGGTCAGTATTGGACCAGCTGTTTTACATCTTTGTTGGAGTCATGGACAATGGGATCAAGGCACCCTTAGCAAGTTTGTTGATGACACCAAGGTGTGTGTTGTTGTCGACACACTGGAGGGAAGGGACGCCACCTAGAAGGACCTTGACAGGCGGTCCCATATGAACCTCGGGAAGTTCAACAAGGCCAAGTGCAAGGTCCTGCACCTGGGTCAGGGCAATCCCAAGCACAAATACAGGCTGTATGATGAGTTGATTGAGAGCAGCCCTGCAGAGAAGGACTTTGATATGTTGGTTGATGAGAAGCTCAATACGACCCGACTTGCTCACAGCCCAGAAAGCCAACCGTATATTGGGCTGCATCAAAAGAAGCATAGACAGAAGATCAAGGGAGGTGATTCTCCCTTTCTGCTCTGCTCTGGTGAGATCCCTCGTGGAACACTGTGTTCAGCTTTGGGGACCCTATTGCAAGACAGATATGGACCTATTGGAGCAGGTCCAGAGGATGCCACAAAGATGACCAGAGGGCTGGAACCACCCTGCTGTGAAGAAAGGTTAAGAGAGTTGGGGTTGTTCAGCCCGTAGAAGAGGAGGCTCCTGGGACACCTTATTGCAGCCTTTCAGTACTTAAAGGGGGCCTATGAGAAACCTGGGGAGGGACTTTTTACAAGGGCTTGTAGCGATAGGATGAGGGGTGATGGCTTCAAACTGGAAGAGGGTAGTTTTAAGTTTAATATTTGGAAGAAGTTCTTCACTGTGAGGATGGTGAAGCACTGGAACAGGTTGTCCAGGGAAGTTGTGGATGTCCCTTCCCTGGAAGTGTTCAGGACCAGTCTGGATGGGGCTTTGAGCAACCTGGTCTAGTGGGAGGTGTACCTACCCGTGGCAGGGGGGTTGGAACTAGATCATCTTTAACATCCCTTCCAACCCAAACCATTCTATTATTCTATTACTTGAGTAATAGTGTGTGGCTGTGACAGCACAGAGGCATACTCAGGTACCAGTGCAACTGTGATCAGCAGTTATTGGGATATGGTGATCTGTGAAGCAAAGTGGAGCCTGTCTGTCCTTGTATGCTGTGCCAGTCAAGTGGTGGTCCAGGTTGATGCTTTTTGGATGCTGTCTGAAAGTAGCAGTTTGGCTTAAATATTTTTAAGACATTTGGGCTTATCAGCTGTGAAGCTTCCTGGCGGTGGTGAGATGAGTTTCCTAAAAAGGTATTGACCCAGTGTACAGTACACTGGCACCTGCTCGTGCTGGATCCCTGCAGTGACCATGAGCAGCTCTGCACACCCTTGCTTGCACTGGCTGCGTCCGGAGGGCGGGTGCCAACTCCTCTCCTGTGGCTAGACTGCTTCCAGAGGATGATGGGATCTGCTCGCAAGCTTTCAGATCTGATGATCCCTGAGTGGGATCATCACGGATCCCAGGTAACCCAGTCTACCTAACCAAAAAAACAGGGTGAGATGGGCTTGCAGTGCTGTCTTGAGATAACTGATCTGTCAGGAGAGGAAAACTTTGGAGACAGAAGGTATCCTCAGTGAAACATCCCTTGTGCAGGGGCTTCATGCTGGAAGCTGTGGTGGTGGCAGATGGCCACACATGGCCATCCTTCTCTGAACTGAGATGATGTCTTTTAATTCCTGATGCATGGCACTTCTGATGGGGAACATGAAAGAACAAGGAGGTGTTTTCAGCAGCTTCTGTTGTCTGTTGTTGGGACTCTGTGGCTAGTGGAGGTTGGCTCTGGCTGGAGATGAGGTCTCACTGGTGCACACATGCTGCCTACAAAGTGATGGTGAAGTGAGAGCCCTGGTCTCCTGCAGATCAGAATGAAGCCTGATGGCAGCTGGAAGGGAAGATGCATGGTTTAGGATCTACCTCAGGTGACAGCCAAAGACATCATAGGTACAGGGTCTTCAACCTGCTTTGAAATAGACTTGACAAGCTCTGGACTGAGTGATTTTTGTGGAGAAGGGGTGTGGAGAAAACTCTTGCATTACATACAGGACAGCCACTGAAACTTCATCATGGACAGACAGTAGCAGAGCCAATGGGGCTTTGTAGGAACAGTGTTGAATCAGCTAAAGGCTTTGTCTGTGTTGCTCTAGCAGAGTGGGTTTACACTGTCAGCACTTTGCAGCATGTTGCTGTGTACTTTTTGATCCTCTCTGAATAGCCCAAATAAAGATTCACTGCATGTAAGCACGACCTTTAGGTCTGCCTGTGCAACTGTGCTAACCCTGCCCACAGACTTGCGTTTGCATTTCCCGTGAACATTAACTGATCCAAAAAAACCCCAAACCCTTACAGTTATATTTGTAAGTCTTCTGTCTCCAATTTCTGTTGTTTCCTTGTCTAATACACAAGTACTCTTAGTATCCAGTGAGCCTGTGGGTGTGATAAGAGGGACTTGTAGTGTGCCTGCCCAGCACAAATTGTAGGTGAGCATTATGTACTGGCAGGGATCTCAGATCATCTTGCTGATGCTTCCCCTGAAGGGCTTAACTGTGTCCAAAGTTAGTCTACAGCACATGCTGCAGTAGCTGTCGTGCTCTTTGCTTCCACTGTGCTACATTTTCTGCTGTGATAACTTAATAAGCACTTGTCCTTTTTTATGCCTTTGTTTAATGACCCTGTGATGAGTCCTGCCTCACAAATCTCTGAGGTTTTTGCACACTGAAGGTTAGCTGACTTCAGAGACCCTTTTTACAGGGAGCATCACTTTGATCTGAAAAGGTCTCTGGAATAGATGGAAGGGCTGTGCACTGGAAAAATAGCACCTTTTTTTTGTAATCCTGTAAGAGGATAACATAGCCAAAACATTCTTATGAGATATACCAATAGTGCTTTCTGCTACTGCTGGTATTTCTTGTGTTCCAGACATGCTTAGGGTGTTTCACATCAGGATTTTTACCACTATTTGTTAAGGATCTAGGAGAACTCTCTGTATGGCACTTTCCAAATCAAACAGGTTTTCCTTATGTGAAATGGGTAGTTTATTTTCCTCCAAGTTGACACTCCAGCTTGCTCAGAGGGGCTTTCTGGGAATTCTTGGATGCTGTTTCCATGCAACAACCAATTTTTCTTCACCTACATGCATTCACTGTGGATTTTCTGGTTGGAAGCACACGTATATAACCTTTTATTTGCTTATTTCTCATCATCAACTAAATTTCATTACCTCCTAACTCTCTTCTGCTTTTTTTTTTTGATAGATAAACTGTGTGACTTTCCCCCACCCTGATGTAATGCCAGAGCAGCAGTTGCTAAAACCTTCAGAGTGGAGCTACTGTGATTATTTCTGGGTAAGTAGGCAGCCAGCCACATGCCATATTGCAGTTTCTAAGCTTCCAAAAAAATGGAACAAACATCTTCATTTGTGGTACAAAGTAAAGGAGAATTTGGGCTGAAAAGCAGCACATTAGGGCAGCAGCAGGGAGACTGAGGACACTAGTGAAGATCAGGTGGAAACCATCTAACTGGTCTCAGATGTTGGCAATTATCAGAAGAGTGTCCAGAAAGGCAAGGTCACCTGACAGAAGATGTTTTCTTGGCAGGAGGTGGCATAGCAAGGTGGCTGATCAGGAATATTATTTCAGTGTTTCCCAGAGCATGAGGACTAGGGATGCACAAGGAAGCCAGTGTCACATCTAAAACAAGCAGATAATTAAAAACTCTGTATTAGATTGCAAAACTCAATCCCGTGGAGGACAAATGATAAAAGGATGGGATTTATGAAGGATAGGCCCATTAGTAGCTCTTAAATTGAGTAGTTTTAAAGCAGCCTTCAGCATGGGAGGTCTCCAGTGGCTGTTTCTGTGTGCTTAGCTCTGCTTTTCAGGATCCTGAATGGGATTAAAATGATACAGTAGTCCTTGCAAGTGTGGAGGTTATAGAAAAAGTCTCTCCCTGAAAAACCATTTTTAGGGTCATGGGGAAAATGCTACCTTAATAATGAAGAGTATATGAATTTTACATGTGTTTTCAATTATCAGCTATTGCAGCATTTCTGTTAAAAAAAAAGAAGTTTTATTTACAAAAAGGTATAGCTGTTGGACACAAAGTAGCACTTCCCCTGGTGCATGCTCAGTGTTGGTTTGAGGACTAGTGGTAGTAACTTGCTAAAATACACTGATATACTTGCAAATGGTCATGTTACCAAACTATCAAAGTTTCTTCAGTTTATTCCAGTCTTCTGATCCCAATGAGCAATAAATTATTAATGGCATATGGGCTTATTTTTTGCATGTGTCTTACCGAAGTTGCTACTCTGCTTGGTTCTTTTGAGAACTTGGCTTGGCCACTGCTTGGCTTCTTGGGTTTGGGCACATCTCAATCTCAGTGAAACTCCACTTAAACCAGCCTTTCTTCTGCAAACTTTTCTGCTTCCATAGCTTCAATCCGAGGATTTTCCTCTTGCTTGGCCTTGTCATCAGTGCTCTGCCTATGCTCACCCTCCTCCTTTGTTCAACTTCACTCTTCTCTTTGTCTCAGCTGCCCAGTGCCTAGCTAGCATGGCATCCTACAAGCCTCAGCTCTGATTAATCTTTTTTTTTTTTTTTTTCTCTCTGTGCAAATGTGCAGCAGCTAGGGTATTGGAAGAAAACATGTAGTCCTTACGGAACTGTTCTTTGGGCCCGTTTGCTGGAATAGGGTGGGAAATTAAGTTCTAAAACACAGGAGAGAGAAAAGGGACAACAGGGAAAAGAATGCATTGGTCCTTGTAGCAACCCTGAAGTCAGAGGAGCAAAGGTTGGAAAGGGCTGTGTAGGAAGCAAACAGTGAAAGTTGGGGTGGATGGTGGTAGTATGTTTAAGAAGTTTCTGGTTTATCCTGCTTTACAGAAGACCTGTGCAGACTGGCTGTATTTTTCTGAGTGCAAATCAGTGTTGAACTTGACAGTCTTTTCAAAAGACATTTAGGGCTGCATTACCCCTGAAAGGAGAAGCAGTGTCCTTTTCCCCTCTCTCCCCGAGCAGTTCCCTTGTGCCGGTACCAGGATCCCTTCTTCTGTTTGCATAATGGAATGTCAAGGTTCACGCTTTCCAGAGCCTGCGCAGGGGCGCTATCAGATATGGAAGGCCACAGGCAGAAGGGAAGTCAAGGCTGCTGCTTTGGCCCCAACATAATCTTATGCTAGCTAAAGATAACTGTAAAACTTCATTTTTTTACTAAAAATAAAAAGGAATAAGAGGATGGGGAAAGAGAAAGTATTGAGCTGTTCCTTTGAGAGGAGCTGTGGTTCTGCAACCATCAGCTGTTATCAGAGGAGGACCCTTTGGACATCACTGCTCCTGTTACTTGGACTCCTTGGGCAGTTGCCACTGGCGACTGTGTGTCTGTGTTTTTCATCCCCATATCTTTTTGTTGAACTTCTTTTTCCTTCCAGGCTGATAAGAAGGATTTGCAAGGGAACAATACAGTGTCGGGATTTGAAATTCTTCTTCAAAAGCAACTTAAAGGGAAACAAATGCAGAAGGAAATGGCAGAGTTTGTTCGAGAAAGGTAATGAACACTTTGCTACGAACTTAACTATTTAGGACAGTTTTTTTCCTTGATTTAGATATTCCTTTGGTACATTAATGACATAGCTTAAACTGCATAAAAGATATGCTACCAATTCTTAAATAACATTTAATATTTCTTTAATGTCCATCCAGAATCTCCAGTCTTCCCTAGCTTTCACTTGTCTCTCCTGCTGTGCCTATTTCAGTCATACTGCACACAGGCTGTCCATTTAAAGAGAGGGAACCAAGAAGATTGTAAAGTGCAGATTCAAGAGAGATAATGGACATGGAAAAAACAGAGTAGACATGGTATTTAGAAAGGAAATACTTTGTTTGAAAAATGGAGAAGCAATTTGTTGGCATTGAGCATGGGCACAGTTTCATAGAGGAAGATGTAAAAAGGCATTATTTGGGACTTAATCTGGTTATGGAGATAAACTACTCCTACAGATACATGGCGTGAACCCCAAGTCATAAAGGCAGATATCACATCCAGAAGATGCCAGAATGCTGGTAATTGTCTGTTGCTCTGCTGACATGGCATTATACTGAACATCAAACAACCAGTTGATAGAAGCTCAGTTCAACCATGTACAGGAGATGGTATGACATTGTTACTCATAAGTAGTGTCACTATTATTTGAAATTGCTTGTCATATGGCCAAGCCAGTGTAAATAATCTCGATGATGACTCTCAAAACTTGAGAACGGCTCATAGGGAACAAGCAGTGTTTACTCCCAGGAGGAAGGCAGAGCACACTGATGGATGTTCTCTCCTGGAGGCAATTTCACCAGTTGAAGGAGATGCTGTCATCTGTTACTGCCTCCGTTGGTGCTTGCTGATGAGTTGGTATTGCTTTCCTGCTCCACTGCTGTGGACACAGTGTGGCTGTGCTGACATAAATAGTGGTGGAAGCAATGAATGGGGCAACAAACAGGTACCTGGGTTGGTGTTTGGGGGGCAGTTCAATTGGGCAGAACCTGCATATAGCAAGTTTATGTTTCTTTTCCTTTTTCTGTCTTGTCTTTTTTCAGTAGCAGGATATGGCAGCAGTGGAGAAATGCAAAGTATAGCACAGGCAATAATGACAGCCTGATAGAGGAAGTGCAGCCGTGTGTGGTTCATACTGCCTTTGACATAAGACAATCCAAGGGACAGTTGTCTCTGTGGATCCATATAAAAGTGTGACTAGAAGACACAGGTAGAAGAAAGGACCAGCTGGCAAAGGAAGAATATGATTGAGAAGTAGTCTTGCTAAGCAAGAACAGGAGGAGAAGGCAAGCAGAATTGTGATAGCCATGGCCAGGGAAAAGAGGAGAAAAGCTGCTCCAAAGAAAGTAATACATAATAAAATCTGTCAGAAAATAGAAGAAGGGAGCAGTCAAGAGGGAGATCAAGTTGGCATGAAATGAGAGTGAACACAGAGAGAGCAGCTCTGACACTGGGAGGAGGCATGTTCATATCCTCAGTAGAGGAAGAATTAGACATGTTATAGAAGAAAAGACAGAAAATATTCACTGTGTGCTGGAAAAGAAGAAGGGTTTGAATTGAGTGTGAAGAGGATCAAGATGGGAGTTATAGAAAGATTAGTATCTTTTTCTTCCATTTGGAACAAATGATTTGGGATTACTCTGTGTGGAAAAGGAGAACCACAGGGTTGAGCTGGAGTGGTTACTCTAGAAGTGAGAGCTCAGGCCATTGGGGGAAACTTTACATTCCCAGCTAAGAGGGAAGAAGCACTGATAATTTCATGATGACCATCAGATAGGTCATTTAACTGAGGGTTTTCACATCTAGAAAAATTCTCTCCATCTGTACAACCAGCCTTCTGGAGGTGAGGTTCAGGCAGCTGATAAAAGTAGCTTTAAACAGGAAGCTGGGATGAGACAGAATAACCAAGTTTCTTCATCAAATAACCAACAAGAGGCAGTAATAACTGAAATTCAGTTTACAAGCAGATGCTTTTAGAGGAGCTACTTGTAAATAGCAGTCTCAGACCAAGTGATTATGTGTTCATTCAGTTCTTGTTGACAAAGTTTGGGTTATAATAAAGACTTTGAGTTTTATAAGACAGACATCAAGAAAGCAAGGAAAATAATTAGTAAATTGACTTAACTGAATGATCAAGGGTGTGGGTGTGACAGAAGGAACAAAAGTGAAAATATGGTCCAGCATTTGCATTCAAGTAAGCACTCCAAAACAGCCAGGAAAATCTGCAGACTGGTCTGAATAGCATCAGTCTCTCAAGTGTAAGAAGCGGTGTTTTTATTAGTAAAGGAAGACTGTGTTAGACTTTTGGCCACTCACTTTTTAATTGAGCTGGGCTGCACTTAGAAGATTAAAAATAAATAGCAGATTATTTACCTACATGAAAAGAAACACAAGCAGGAGAATGGCTGTGAGTCTGATTAAAGTCTGTCTTAGCCCACTGACCTTAATCTGACCATTACATTACTGAGTGCATAAGAGGAAAAGAGCATGTGAGTTTCTGTCTTCCCAGCTTCCAATAACCAGAAGTTTGGGGATTTCCAGAGTCAGTTTGCCTTAGGTCTGCCACATTCAGATGATACTTTTAAACATCTTCCACTGTTTGTCTAATCCTTTTGAGTCTTTATATTTTTGACCACTGCAACAATTTGTAGAAGACTTCTGCAATTTATGCTCTACAAAAAAACCTAATCGTGTCTGTTGCCTAATAATTTCATTGTTGCCTCCTGTTATGAATAAAGATAACATTCCTTAATTTGTGAAGTTTAACAAAAGGCAAGTAAACAGCACTGGGTGTGCGGGGAGTCTCCGCTCCACCAACACACATACCCAGCACAACAACAGATCCTATCTTAAACTTTTTTACCCTAACACATATTCATAGCTATTTTAAGACAAGGGAGGGTCATTATAATTAGTTCTTGGAAGGGGCGTTCCTGCACACGTGTTCGCTATCCTGGTGGTCTCTCTGGGGGTCACCCATGATGAAGGTTTTAGTTTTCCTCACCAGTTTCGTCCTTCACCCAACCTTCACTTCATCTTCTTGTCCTTATGAAGTCTGTTCTTACCCACAAATGTTACAAATGTTGCGCTTAACCAAGGGACAAGCATGGTTAGACAATCCCTGTCTACAAGTTGTGGAAACTTCAACTCCTGTCTCTGTTTGTTCCGTACTTTTCCATGGCTCATCATTTTCAGTGTCTTGTCTGGTATGCCTCACCACCACTGACAGGAATTGTTACATATCACAATACCTCATCTTCTTTTTAATATCATCAATTCGTGTCTTTTCTTCAAATTTAGTAAGCGCCAATCTAATTTCATTATCTTCTGGTTTTGGATCATCGGTTTTCAAAATTTAATTAAAGGCTTTCCAATTTTCCCAGATCTTTCTGTATCACTTACTGGGGTGGTGACAAATTGCATACCATACATGTTGAATGAGCAGTGTAGAACAGGGTATATCATACATGGGGTAGAGATCAAAACTACAACAATACATAAAAAACAGGAACAACATTCTTTTCTGACAAAAGCGTAACATGAAAAAGGAAACATTTTAACAGTCTCAAAGTCAAAGATGATCAGATGAATTCGAAGGCAGGGTATGAGACTGATCGTGACAGCTGGGCCAATTCCACTGCAAGCAAGTCCACCTGTAAAAGGATAGTATGTTCATACAGGATACGATGTACCTCCGGCTCTTAGGGTGGTTCCCTCCTGGAAATCTGATTATTGTTAATTTAATACTTCTATGACATTTTTAGCAACCGTTGGAATCCCATACATGACCTTTTTATCCATATGCAGAGGATCCAGGAACCAGCTGGACTGCTTCCAGGAACGGGGAAATTCCAGCTGAGGCCATCCTACTTGGCGGTCAATACCCTCAGGGGTTGCAGCCCTTGGTAGACCCTGTACATGCCGCAGTAATGGTTCCTTCTCCGGTCTTGCCTTTTCTCTTTTGTAAGTCTGGTTCCTTCCAGTCGTAATTTTCTGATCCTCAGCAACCTCTCTTGGAGGCTGTAACTCGGTAGTATCTGTCAGATCCATTTCCCTAAACCAAGGCTCTTTTCTGTATGGGATCCTGCAGATTGCCAAAATATATTGATCCTAAATTAGGCAGTTTTTCTTCAGTTTCAATTTTAACTCTCCAGGAGTGGACTCAACCCTCCAAGCTTCAGTATTTATTGGTCCTTTTACCCGAGACACGTGTCCAGCCTTTCTCTGCCATTCTTATGGCTGTTTCAGTAGTGAATAGAACAAGATATTGACCCTACCACCAGAAAACAGTGATTCTTCCATGTTTTTATTAAGATCATAATCTCTCAGCTGTATCTTATGAATGGCAAATCCTAATGGGGCACTTTGTACCAGAATTCCTTATTCCCATAATTGTTCTAATTGCTTCCCCACCGTGATTACATATTTTTTTGGTCCTCATAATTCTCCATCAGAGAATGATCCAGTGGCATTCCCTGGGAGTATGCATCCCATGTAGTATCTCATAAGGTGAGATTACAGTTTTGCTATGAGGCATGGTTCTGATATTCAATAACGCCAATGGTAAACATTGGCCTTGGGTCCCTGTAAGTCCTCTTTCTTCACAAATTTTCCCAAATGTGTGGACCACTCCATAGGCATATTTAGAATCAGTATAAATAGTACTTTCTTTTAACAATTCCAGTGCTCGTAATAATGCATAGAGCTCACACGCCTGAGCTGACCAGGCAGCACTTTAAGGCCCTGATTCCATTAGGGTCGTTTGTCCATTTATGATCGCATATCCTGATCTTCTCTTCCTCTCTATGATCCTAGAAGACCCATCTATAAATAACTTGTCCCCTTCTTCCAGCTGTATTTTCTCCAGGTCGGGTTGGATTTTAGTCTGTAGCTCAGTCACCTCTACACAATTATGTTGTAGTTCTTTTTGAGGTTCTCCATATAGGAACTGGGCAGGGCTTTGTGGTGTTGTTACCCTTAACTCTAAATCAGGAGAATCTATTAAAATAGCCTCATATTTCAATATTCTGCTGTCAGTCAGACATTTTTCAGCTTTCTGTTGAAGGACTCCCCTGACGTTATGGGGTGTGTATACCTTCAGCGGTGCTCTAAAGGTAACTTACCTAGTCTCCTCAATCAGTTGGGTGGTGGCCACAATTGCTTGTAAACATGCGGGCCACCCTCTACTTATGGGGTCGAGTAACTTAGAACTGTATCCCACAGGTTTTTAATTCCAGCGCATTCTTGGGTCAATACCCCATGAGCTGTTTGATTAGAAACATTTACAAATAAATGGAAGGGCCTTTCTAGATCCGGGAGACTTAACACGGGGGCTTCTACTAATGTTTTCTTAAGTGTTTCCAGTTTCTTGTCATCCTCTTCTTTCCATTTAATTCTTTCTACAGTCAATTTGTCGTACAGGAATTCTACCTTTTCACTAAACCCCTTGATCCAGGGCCTACAGTATCCTAAAAGTCCTAGCAATTGCCTTACTTCTTCGTTCATTCTAGGTGGTGGCAAAGAGAGGATTCCTGATACCCTGCCAAGATCCAGCTTTTTCTTTCCATAGATTAGCCAGTGTCCAAGATACTTCATTTTCTACAAACTGTAATTTAGATTTTGATACCTTCAACCCTTTTTTCCCCCAAGAAGTTAAGCAATTTGATCATGATTTTTCTTTCCTCTTCTGTTTTGCCTGCAATTAACAAATCATCAACGTATTATAGTTTTACTTCCCCTTCTTGATACCAGACTTGAGGATCTATATAACTCTCATCTTCTTTAGTTAAAAGTATATAACAGGACTTCTGTTTTCTCACTTTCACATTTAATCTCCAATCCCAATTCAATTATAAATCTCTAATAAATTATATTCCACCTCGGGTATCAGTAAGAGATTACTGAGGCCGACATGTGTTTCTGATTCTATTTCTGCATTTTCCGATAAAAGTGCTTTAAAGGGTTCCCCTTTTGCCCCGATTACAGTTCATGTTTTCCTCCCTTCCTTGATTCCTTTTGGTATTTTCCGAATAGTTGTTTGCTCAACTCCTGTATCAACCAAAAATAAACTTCTTCCTTGTGGGGGCCTACTAATAATTTTATCAAGGGCTTGTTAGATGTTTGTGTCCCCAAAAGATATAACCCCTGACACCCCTAATCCTTCTTAAACATCTTTTCATCTTTCATTCACTTCCTACAATTCCTTTGGAGGTGTCCCTTTTTATTACAGTAATAACTAGTGGGAACATAATTCCGTCTTTCCCTTCTTTCTTCTCTGTAATCGCTGGTACAAAAATTTTTGCCTTTGCTTATACCCGACCTGGTGCCCGCTGGCCCCCCACGCGGCTCAGCGGGGCGCGGGGAAGGCCTGGTGGCGGTCCTCTCTCTCGGCCCCGGGATTCAGTGAGACCTGTTGCCCAGGGCCTGTAACACCTGCTGCCGCTCACACAGCACCGAGCCACCTGCCCACCGGAGGCCTTCTCAGCCAGCCTGGAGCCGGTCATGGCACACGGCCACGGAGGAAATGCGCCCAGCCGGGCAGCCGTCCCTGCTCCTGCCAATCATCGAGCTTCTCCATCTTCTTACGGATATCCTCCAATGTATAAGTATTCAGTCCCAAAAATTGGTCCAGTCTTTCGGCAACCCCTAAAAGGTCATCCAGCAGACTTCCAATTTCCTTTTTAAAATTTCTTACATCTGAGGTGTTTAAAGCGACTGCCACAAATCCTGTTCCCTCTTGATTTCCACCTAAAGGCACTTGCTGAAAAGGATAGAGACCTCCTCTATCCATGTCCCTGCCTCTGAATTCTTCACTTTCCTCCTGCTCCCTTTCCCTATTCCTCAGTCGCCGCCTTCTTCTCAGGGAAGGGGGAGAAGGTGAAGGGATCGGAGGGCTAGGAACCGATTTGTTATAAGGAGGTGGTTAAGTTGTCCAGCGGTTCCCATTGTTCCTTTTCCTGGTCTTTATCTGTCCTTTCATTTGCAAACTAAACAGATGCGTTGTAGGAGAATTTGATGCCCTAATACACATAGCAGCATAATCACTATCTTCTTGAATAAAAAGTTTTTTACCATTAACATAAAGATTTAGAGCTGGACACGCCCAATCCTCAAAGGAACCAAACACTGGCCAGAAGAAAAAAAACCAAAAACATGGGTCCATAAGAGTTCTTTTAGCCATTCAATCATACAAAACTGAATCATTCTTAACTTCTGTTTTCCCTTCCTTGATTCAAAATCCTCCCAGTATCTTAACATCAATACTATAATTTCTTCCCTTTTACTGTTCTGAGGTCCCCCTTCAAACCTCCAGGGTTGGAGAATTTACTTTTCCCCTGACCCACCCTGGAACTTCCAAAAGTTCCATATCCCTGGCTGTAGCTGTGTCCTGGGGTGTCTTGCGGATGGTGCTCCCACCCACAAATCACCAATGCACTCACTTTGGTCCTTCACCGACTGCGTCCCTCGTGAGATACCAGAACTGCGGTTAGAAGACCTCTGCACTCGCTTTGGAACCAGGTTCCGTCACACACACACCCTGACACACAGTCACACAGCCGAATCCCACCCAACCAAACGGTATACTCATGGAACAACGACTCTTTGTTTGGAATCGAACGGTATCCTCTTCATTCAGAGTTGAACAGTATCCTCTTCATTCGGGTCTTCGCACGCAGAATTACGGGTATCAAGGGGGTGAGCTCTTTGTTCTTTACTTGCCTTTTATGTTCGTAATCTTGTTGGGTCCTGCACCGTCCTCGGCAAGGGCCACAAAAAGCAGGTGTGGGGTGCCTCCCCTAGCCGTTAACGGCCTCGAGGCCCAAGAAGGTCATGTTGGGGTCACCAAATTGTTTTGAATAAAGATCATATTCCTTAATTTGTAAAGTTGATGTTTAATAAAAGGCAAGTAAACAGTGCTGGGTGTGCGGGGAGTCTCCACTCCACCAACATGCACACCCAGCACAACAGCAGATTCTCTCTTACACTTTTTTACCCTAATACATATTCATAGCTATTTTAAGACAAGGGAGGGTCATTATAATTAGTTCTTGGAAGGGGTGTTCCTGCACATGCGTTCTCTATCCTGATGGTCTCTGGGGGTTGCCCATGATGAAGGTTTTAGTCTTCCTCACCGGTTCCATCCTTCACCTGACCTTCACTTCATCTTCTTGTCCTTATGAAGTCTGTTCTTACCCACAAATGTTACAAATGTTGCGATTAACCAAGGGACAAGCATGGTTAGCCAATACCTGTCTACAAGTTGTGGAAACTTTGTTTAACTCCTGTCTCTGTTTTCCCGTACTTTTCCACCACTGATTGATTTAAGTGTCTTGTCTGGTATGCCTCACCACACCACTGACACAAATTGTTATACCATATATCACACCTCCTAATCTGGGCAAATAGTGTAAAAAGACTCATAGTCACTGTCTTCACACAGTGACAGTTGTGTAGATGTCTGTCATATATCCTCTATCACCTTTCTCCATGTTCCCTGTGTTGTCTTAATCTATTTAGTTTCTTCTTGCATGGTAGTCACATCAGATTATCTTTGCTTCCCTTTGTAGCTCTCTAGTTTTTTGTTCATCCATTATAACATGGTGTGACTGAAACTATTTGAGTGTGGGTACAAAAAGTACTTTTTAAAAAAAAAGGCATAAGACAGCGGAATACACATCCAAAGAGCAACTAGAACTCATAAAGTCAAGACAGTATGGGACAAACTGCAAAAATTTGTAACACTTCTGACTACTCATGGAGTGAAGTTCTGAAAGTTTTCAAACATGTTAGTGGAAACAAGAAACTTAGGGTTTTTCTAGTGTGAAGGTGGAATAATTGCAAAATAGACGTGGATTTCTGGAGGTAGATTCACAAGGCTCAGGAGTCCCTGTGCACTGATATGTTGTCATTTCACAGTCACCACAATCCAGAGTTTGCAGGGTGTTCTATTGGCTGGGGGCCAGGAAGCATTTTTTTTTCCCTTTTTGAGGTATATCTTCATCTTGGTTTTTAGCCTCTTGAGGTGTTCACGAATTTTGACCAGATGGTGACAGGTTGCCAGGCTGAGGTAGAACAATTTATGTCTTATAACTGGGGCTTTTAAGCAATAATAACTCACCTTTTCATTGTTATTTTTTATTGTTATTCCCCCTTGCCAGGCAGTCTGCCTTATTAGTACTGCCTACTACTGCCCTATCCATCTGCAGTACAAGTAACACTTGAAATCCCAGAGCCTGGGCCAAAGCTGGAACCAGTGAGGAGCACTTCCACCAAGGCCAGTACTTTTGCATGTAGGGTGACACACGTAGGACAGGCACAGACGGCAGCAGACAGTGGGTCTTATGTGAGATTGTGCAAATCGTGAGGCTTACGTTTATCTTGTTGTGTTCAATACTTCCCTATCTGTTTTCACAGAAAACCTTTTTGATGGAAGATGGTTATTTCACTGTTCATGAGATAAAAAGACTGAGACATGAATTCTGTGAGGGTCTGTCTGTATGAGCAGCTCAGAACAGTCAGCAGACCAGCTAGCACCTTTGTATACCTAGTATCCACAAGTAAATCACCCAAAGACATCCTTAAGCCAAAATCCATCAGGAATAGAGTTGCATGGTGAATGATGTAGACTAGAGCTTTGACAACTCCTGGTAAATGAAGCAAAAGCAGTGAGCCCTGACTTGGGCTGGACACCTAGGTATTTATCTCAGATACATTTAGACATTTACATCTTTATTATAGTTGACCTATGCTCCTTTTCCAGTCTGTAGGAATTGTCACTTCTGAGACAAGATTAGTCTCATCCTGAAGTAGGTATTTAAAATGGGTCAGGTGAGACATGCCTGTATGTCCTTTTCATAGTGAGGTCCTAACCACAGTGTAGCCTTTGGTGCTGGACAGTTGTATTTGTTGCTCTTGATACGGCAGGTGAGGGGAGCTGGTTTGTTTTGTTCTTGTAGGAGGGGGAAGAAGAGGACCCCACATTCTGGATGACATCTGTAATTGTACCATGCCATACTGAGCTGGGTATCACCTTGGGCCTCAGCCAGCAGAGTGATAACCAGATCATATTTTCAGCATGCCAGAAAATCAGAGCCCTCTTAGCTGGCTCAGGGGACCCCTTTTGTCTCGAATGTGCCACAAATAACAGTGCTTTCTCAACTAGCAACTGCAAATGGGAATGCTAAAAATAGTGCATCTTCTGTCTTCTCATTGGAAAGAGATGGATTTCAAACCATTTTTTTCCCCTGCTTGTACATAGTTGGCACAGAATCAGGAGTTGCTCCACCTGGGTGCCACTCAGTTCTCTCAGAGATGCAGTATTGAGAAGCTGGATTGACAACCAGCAAATGGCCAGTTGTTTGCCCTGGTTGGGCTCCTGTGTGTTGTGCAAATGTTTCAGTAGAAGAACAACTCAGGGAAGATGGAGATGGGTTTTAGGCATGATGTACGTCACTTTGAATCAGCAGCTGCTCATTTCCTCCCTTCTGTGCAATCAGCATTTGTCCTTGTCCCTGTGCTCAACAGCTACACTTGTTCTGCTCCCTACAGCCATTTCCATGGTGGTTGGGTGCTAACAGTTTACATCTTCTGCATCCCCACTGCTGTCAAGTTCAGATCATGTTTCTGGTGTGGTGCTGCTGAGTGAATGGAGAGGACTGGACAGTGGTTTGAATGGGTGAAGAGCAGGGGGTGCACCACCATGTGTCGATGACAGAAGCCCCTGACACATCTTCAACAGCTTTGTCCCCTGCAGCGGGGAGCAGGAAGCATTCAGTGTCCTTGGGAAAGCTGCAGTCCAGCACCCCAAACTTGTTTTAGATTTCTGCTGTATCACTGCATTCCTGCATCTGTGCTTCAAGGATGTGTGACCTCATGTTTAGCAGAAAACTGAAACACATGCTTCTCAAGTGAGCCCCGTTTTGCAGACAGTCCATGTTGCACAGTAGAAACACTTTGTCCTTTTATTCGCTCTCCAGAACTGTAGGTTTTTCTTCTAATTTTATCACATGTGCTGTTCTCTAAATATACCTGCTTTTGCCACTGCATTTTTAGCATATGGAGAGGAGAGAGGGATCCTGAAACTGGTGCTGCCAAGCCCTGGAGACTGAAAGGCGAATTCCTGTGAAAAGATCTGTTAAAATGAAGAGAATTTCTTTAAATTATGTGTATGCATTTCTGCCTTAAAGCTTCCTTACTGCTGTCTTTTTATTTTCTGTGTGTATGTGTGAGTGTAGGATAAAGATTGAGGAGGAATATGCTAAGAACCTGTCCAAACTGTCTCAGAATTCCTTGGCTGCTCAGGAAGAAGGGTAAGTGTGTCTCTGTGATTTCTGCAGAAGACAAGAATTTTAACATAAAAGGCATTCCTTCCACACAGGTACCACACAGCTCTCCCATTGAGTAGAGGTTTATGTAGCTTAGCATTCTGGGTATAATGGGGAAGATAGAATTGCTTTGAATTATTTTTCTTTTGAAGATGTTCATGGTAAATTTTTAGGAATGTTTGTGTAAAGCATTGCATTTCCAACAATGTAGTTTATGCTATCCTTGTTCTAGCCAGCACTAGTTCCTGTAGGGATTAGCATGTGTAAGTACTAAATTACTTTGAATATGGAAGAATATATGGAATATATATACTGCCAAAAGTACATCTGTAAGGTCAGGACAGTAGAACTGGAGTAGGACAGACAAAGGGAGGACAAATAAGTTTCTTCTCATTGTGGATCTGGCCCTCCAAGAAAAGCAACAGGTTGTCCATTTATTACAACATGTGTACACTTTGTAAGTTTTAAGATGGTATTAAGCAGTGCACTTCAGACTAGATTGCAATTCTGCAGTAATAATGAAAAGGCACCACTCCTGAAGGATTAGAAGTTGGTAGCTCTATCTGTTCCAACATAAATGCTCTAACCACTGAAAGCCAAGCTTAGAAATTACTGTCCTCGCCCTAGGTCTGACACAGTGTGTTTCTACTGGCAGCGAAGCTCCACAAGGTCTTTGCTCGCTTCTAATATGCAAGGACAGAAACTGCAAGAGGCTAACTAGGCTGTTACTTCTCTAAGCTCTTGCATTGACTGTTCTTCTTTCCCCTTTAGGGGTGGGTGTTAACCTGTTCCTAGCAAAAATAAAACCACTTTCTTCCACATCCTTCTCCCACTTTCACCTACCCCCAAGAGAAGAAGCAGGAAATGTCTGAAAAAATGAAGGCGAAGGAAACTAGAGGAGAGTAGATGAGAAGAGAGGGAATGAGGGCCGAATCATAAAAGGTATTGAAGTAGGGAACTGAAGGGGACACAGAGCAGTTTAGGGAGCTAGGAACACTGCCCAGTGGTGCTCTGTCTGGAAGGCTAGCAAGATGAGGGAATGGAAGGAAGTCCTGCTGGAATTTATCCTCTTGGTGCTGTGGTGGTCAAAATGGCTAGGGCCAAGAAGAGATGAGTAAGAAGATCCTGAGAATTGGTGAGGCCCAGGAAAGGGAAAAAATCCATTTTAAAAGGTGAGGGAGGAATAGCAGCCAGCAGGATTTGAAGGAGCCATAAGTGGGACTGCAGCCTAGCATACTCCAAGTAAACATTCACCAGGATGTTCCTCTTCTACCTGAGAAGGTGTGAGTTGGGGGACCCCATGAACTGCTCTGTGAACACACCAGTTACCACTACTGGTTCCATACTCCACAGGCCATTTTCCAAATTTGCTGTTTAACAGTCTTTTTGGATTGTCAGAAAGTCAAGTCCCTCTAGGGTCCTCTGCTCTCCTCTGGTGGTAAGAAGACCCACCACCATGTATGTGATGAGATGGGACTGATTTGTGATATTGAGCTGGTTCTGTCGAAGTTGGTGTGAGTACAGCACTGCTGCACATACACAGGTGATAAAATCAGTAGTCATTTAAGTCATTGTAGTTGGATAAGAGATACAGAAGATGCTTAGGAGGCTGAAATGCCTTCTCTACTTAAATAGTTCAGATGAAATAGTGTCAGTGAGAACTGCATAGTGGGAGGGGACATCAGGGTGGGACTAGGGAAGAGGAGTTTGGAGCACTTAGGTAGGAGAAACAGTCTCAGGTTGTTTAGCTGTGATGAATATCATACTTGAGGACTCAACTCATTGGAGCAACATCAGATATGGCATTATTTTGAAACTGCAGATGACAGTCAATTTTTCAGGCTATTAGAAAGGGGCAAATATGACTTCGAAAGGAGGGTATGGGAGAGAGAGAAGGAGCTGGGAATTATAGATCACTCACCTTTATTTAAACTCTGTAAAGTGGTGGAATAAACCATCAAGCTTTCTAGAAGCACTTAGTGGAAAACTAAGGTGGTAAGCTATTACTGTGGATGTATACAGAACAAACAATGTCAAACCAACCTAAATTCTTCTGATGATGGAATAACAGATGTCAACAATATAGCTCCTTAATTTTGTATAGCTTTTTACAGTGGGAGATTCTTGTAGGCAGGCAAGAAAATGTGGCCTAGATAAAGTCTAAGGTGCTAAACTATATAAGAAATCATAGTTGCTACTAAGAAAAAGTGCAGAGAGTAGCTAAGGTGTGAGATTCTATAAGGTTTGTCCCAAGACTAGATTATTTTCGGTGTTTTTGTTAATGACCTATGATAGAACAAGCAGTGGATTTACTGCAATCAGAGATGAGACAAAACTAGGAGGCATGGTATTTACAATTTGAAAAGAAGATGTCAATTCAGAATTATTTTGTTAAACTGGAGAAATTAACTGAAAAAAATTAAGATGCATTTAAATGAGGACAAAGTACCAGGTTCTAACTTTCAGAGAATGTAAAAGATACAGTTACATAACAGTTTGTGGGAGAAGGATCTGGCTATAGTGAATCACTAGCTTATTCATCAACAACTTCATGCTGTTGTCTGAAAAAGCAATCATAATGAGATATGTAGAAGAGAGAACGTGTGATAGAAAATAATCTGTTACCAGTTTAGCAACTGTAAGACCTCTGCTGTAAGATGGTGTAGTTTTGGTTATGATGCTGTAAGAGAAATTTAGGCTCTTGGTCTAGAGAAGAATACCCTAAACTGCAGTCATCTAGAAAATTTGTTTGAAGGAAAAAAGATCTGCTGCTTACAATGCCAGTATAGTTCTTACCTGATTACAGAGATCAGTTATCTCAGATTTCTGCTACCACTTTTCTGTGAGTTTACTGAGCAAGATATAGTACAAAGCATTGTACCATACCTGTCTCACAGTATCTGACAAACCTTGCTGGCAGGATGTGCAGAAGACAGGGAATTGATTGTTGTCTCTTTGTGTTCTTTTCAGCACACTAGGAGAGGCTTGGGCTCAGCTGAAGAAGAGTCTAGCTGATGAAGCAGAGGTTCATCTCAAATTTTCTTCTAAGGTAAGTAGTTCTGGTTTTGCAAAGATTTTCTCCCTGTAATTGATGTGTATCTCCCTTCAGGGCTTGTTAGTGGAGAAAATACACATATAAAGAAGAATTAATAACTTGGCGTTTGCCAAGTTATTACTTGCTGAAACTCTGTCCATTCATCTTGACAAAGTTATAGTTTGTTTAACCTACCTGATTAGTAAGTTAAAACACATCTAGCCTTAATTTTTTCATAAAAAAGAAGGAAAACTGATTCTAGAAGTAATTCACCTGGGGTCTAAGATCCACCCTGTTAAGTAAATTTACCTAGAGCTTGTACAAAGTACTTTTGTAGAGGAAGAAATAAAATAATAATTGGCTTCTCAACAAGAATCTACTTGATCTTTCTGGAAGGAAGAGAACCAGGGTTCTGATTTCTTTGTTTCATTAGCCTGTCTGAAAAGTGCACTGGGAACTTCATGTATTTTTACATCTTCTCTCAAGTTATGCCCCAGGAGATTTCTTGTACAAATTATGATATTTATCTGTTTTTGTGACACACTCTTGTGTCCTATTACATTATGTTAACCTCTGTGGGTGATCAAGTTCAATACGGTGGCAGATATGTCAGCAAAACTGCCATGTTCTGGTGGAAAATCATAGCTCTGCACTGTTTTCAAGTGATTATGCAGAGGTTGCTCAGGCAACCAGCCACTGCCTGGGTAACCTACTGCTCTGCTTCAGACTTCTACTTCAGGGCTGTAATTAGTGAAATACTTTTTGCTCCCCATTGTCCTGCTGTATAGTTTTCCCAGAGGAAGAAATGCGCCCTGGAGTGGTTGGGTGCATGTAGGCAGGCAATGTAGAGGGTCTCTTTCATTATTTTACATAAACTTTGCATAGAAACTCTTGTAGCATCCTCTGAACTCTCCCCGCTGTTCCCATACCTGCTTTAGGAGTTCCTAGTTATGGCTTTCTTTTATTAACAGAATATATCCTTCAGTATATTGATTATTGCTGTTACTTTCAGAGAAGTTACTCTTAGAAGTAGTAATTATATTTCTAGTTGACAGTCGAATGAAAACAGTCAGTCCCGGCACAAGCAGTCAGTACAGTACAGTACAGTGCAGTACAGCACACCAGGAGTATTCAGACATAAACACTAGCCTTGAAGACATTGAACAACTTATGTGACAGTCTTTCACAGCACTTTTACATTGAGGGGCATGAACAGATTGGAGGAGGTGACACCACTCTTGCAGCACTTGGAACATAAAATACTATTACACTACTAATGCCTGTACAGACTGGCATAGCAGCTGTAGATACAGGCACATGAGGAATCCTTCAAGATGAATGTCATGGCACTGAACTTCTTTTCCAGCTATCTGATTATCCCTCACCGGGCTCCAGGAGATGAGTTCTTCTGGAAGAGAAGCTGCACATGTGTTGTACTAGTTGAAACTGTGGTGGACTGATATGGATATGATGGTGTGTTTCCAGCCATTCTGGAAATGGTGTTGATGGAACAAAGGAAAAAACAAGCACTTGTGGAATCAGAGGAATTTTTGAAGTGTAGTTTCTGATAACTCAGATGTGTAGTTTCTCCAGCATCTAATACAGTGTCTCTTTATTCTATCCTGGTAACTTATTTTAGCATGCTTCTTGAAATTTCAAGTCTTTTGTCACATCTCACCCATTTGGTTATGGGTGTCAGCATTGTTTGTATACACTGGTGCTTTAAAACTCTTCATCTTAGGAAAGCGGTTTATGTTGTTTTCACGTGTTGCGTGCATTTGAAAGTCTTTTAGCAAGATCTTCTAGCAAAAAAAAAAAAAAAAGAATGGCCAGCTGTAATGCAATATTTAAAAGCCTTGGTCATTCACATGTAAGTCTATTTTGATAGCTTATGATACCTCCTGTAAGATGAAAGTTCAAGCAGTATAATGATACTAAAGGAATGATGACTGTCATCACTGGCAAATCCACCTCTTTGATTCTCAGAACACAAACTGGGAGAAAGCAGTTGCCTTGTTTCCATTTTGAGCATCCTGGTGATGTGTTTCCCATCTTTATGAGGATCTCAAGATTTCCTGTCACACTATAAACCATGGAAATAAACAAATATCTTTACTCTCTATTAGGCAAGTACAACTAGCAGTGAAATGCCCTTCTGTTTGCTGTGTTCCTGACCATGGGGGCTTTTATAAACATTTTCACAGCCATATCTACTTATATCAGATAGGTCAGGTTGCTACTTCTTCCACTGAGGATAATTGACTCATGTTGAGTTATTTATACAGGTTAATCCATTTATTAATGGAGAAGTCTGAAGGGCATGCAGACTGTTTAACTACTTCAAACAGACATCTCTATCAATTGCAATATATTGCCTCTGGAGTTCGCTGAAGCCATCCTGAACTTCTCTCTCTTCCAGTTCTTGTTTCATTGAGCATTCACAATGTTCCTGGCACAGGTATCACTTTGTACCTCTGTCTTGTGTAACCATGCTGGACCACAGAGTTGTGAACATATCTTTATTAGCTTTCCTGGAGCCACCCTGATGAGACTATCATAAAAATATTGTCCAGAATTTTCTTGTCTTAGCCCCTGGTTATTGGAGCAAGACTATCACCTACAGTGGACCAAGTCAGCTACATCTTTGTCTAGCAGAGTCTTTAATACCTCTAATGACAGCAATTTCACAACCTTTCTGGGCAACTTGTTCCAGTGCCCAGCTACCTACTGGTGATTTTTTTTTTCCCCCAAATTACATTCAACATGAACCTTCCAAAGCTCAGTTGTCTGTTGGTGATACTGCCTGGCCCTATGAAGAAAAATTTGTCTCAGATAGCTGTAGGCCTTATTAGATCACCATGGTATCACTCTTCATCTGCCTAAACAAGCTGCTTCAGGCTTGTTTAAACTCTCTAGGATGAGCCCTGTAGGGCATTGGCTGTCTTTGTAGCCTTTCTCCATTAAAAGGCTATACTGAGCTTGAATGAAGTTTCCTTCTCCATTAAAATAGCACTGGAGAAAGGCTGAAAATACTCACTTTCAGGGAGTATTTGATACTACTCCACCGTGTGCCATGTTAGGTGACTAGAGACCTAACTCACTTGCGTTGACAGAGTCCAGCATCCCCACAGGAGTGATAACAGATAAGTATTTGGTTGCTTATGGGGAGGTGAAATATCTTTATCCCTTCAGAGCACATTTCCTAGATGTCAAAACTGCTTATCAGGATGCCAGAGAGCAATATGATACAAACTATTACCAACTGTCAGGTCCTGCTTGTGAGAGATAAGTCACATGTGCCTGATGGATCTTTCCTGAATTCATTTCCATGCTACCTTATTACTACTTGAAGAGTTTCAACCAAATACTTAGGCTTCTCTTTAGGCTGCCTTATACTTGACAAAAATAAATAAAATATGCCCTATTACATATCTTTTCACTACACATATATATATATGCAGTCATGTCAGCATGGTCACCTTATTGAAGTCAGGGTTAGCAGATTTAGTATATGTACTTCGGGTTTTTTTAAGGAAGTGGCATCAGTTAGGCCAGAATCAGAGCAACTCAAGTAGCCCCCCGGTTCATCTTACATGTAAGAAGACATATATGATTTAACAGGGAGAGACGGAAGACAAGATTTCTGTCTTTTTGCTCCTTTCAGTAAATACTCCCTTAACAGAGCTGTTGTGCAAAGAGATGAGTTTTGCAGTAGCTTCATACAGAGCTCTCTTGGGGAAGAGAAGTGTTTGCTGTATGGCATTGCCTTTGGCTGCAGTGCATATATTACTTCCTCTCTGTCCTGAGCTTTGCTCAATGGAAGAGCCAGGAATTACTGCCTGGCTCCTCATTATTGCCCTTTCTTCCTTTGTTTTCATTAACAGCTTCAGAGCGAGGTAGAGAAACCCCTGCTCAACTTCAGAGAGAACTTTAAGAAAGACATGAAGAAGTGTGACCACCATATTGCAGATTTACGGAAGCATCTGGCCAGCCGCTATGCAGCAGTTGAAAAGGTGGGAGCAGAGAACAAACTGTAGAGTTTGAGATAATGCTCGTTTGGACAGAAAAGCAGCTGCCCTGTGAAAAGTTTCTGTTCTGCCACAAAGGTTTCTGCTAAGTGTTAGTTGCTGGGCCGCAGATGTCATTTTCTGCTTTGCTGAGATTTGGGAAATTAAGGTCTACAGGCAGGGTTAACATGTTGCAGCTGAACTGGCTTTTTGTTTCATCCTTTCCTTCTCAATGTGGGACAACATTACATTTGATGAAAATAATCCTTGCTCATGTGCACCTGGAAGTCACACCTGATGCCCTCAAAATTTAAAAAACCTTGCGTGAAAATATCAGCAGCATCAGTGTGAAGGCTCTCTTGGCTCAGTATCCTTTTGTGCAGTGACTACAAGCAGATGGCCAAGGAAGGCAGCTCAAGCCTGGTGCAGCAAGTCACAGGCTCTCTTCCCAGTTCTTGTTTTTTGTGCTTCACAGAAAATGTAGCCACCTGAAAAACCCAAACAGCATCAGTACCCTAGTATCATGGGCTGTTTTAACATGAACAGCCAGTAGGTAGCTGAGGTTGTGATGTAGGGAGGGTTATACCCACAAAAAGTGCTCTCTTATTGGTATCTGACAGGAAATAGGGTGCCCATGCCTCAGCTGCCAAGACACTTAAACCAAATGGTATGCTCATGCGGTTTGCTCTTGGATGCAAGTAAAAGAAAATACCATGGCTCAGTCAAGCCAGAAAGTTCTTCGGGCTTTCATTAAAGATCAGTGTGCACATGAGAAAGTTCTCCTGGTAACAGATTTGTTACAGGATGCCCAAGGTTATTAGACTGCATGTATGCAGGGAAGGCATTATAGTGCAAACCAGAAAGTTCTTCATAGTCATATTTGCAAAAAAACCACGGTCCACAGTAGGAATATTGAAAAGAATGCATTAGAATATCCTTGAGAAGCAGAAATAAAAAAAGAGACAAGCCGCGTCTGCACTGTGCGTGATGAAGCAGCTTCTCACCACATTGCTTTCCTGCAGCTCCCTCTTGTGACTTGCCGAACCAAGAACAGGGTCTGTAAAACTGCAGCTTGAAAAAATTGAAGTGATGCCTTGAGATTGTAATTTTCAGTCTTGTGTGAGTGTAGAAAACTGAGAGTTGCTAACAAAATATAGTCATCCATATTTAATTTTGAATGCAATAACTGGATAAAGAAGAAATGTGACCTATTCTATAATAATTCCATGCAAAACAAGATATTTTTATTTTATGTCTTTAGGCAACCTCAGCAAATGAGGTTGTTGTTTATTTATTAAGACACTTTACTAGTTTTCCTTTATAAGTTCATCAATGATACCAATAAATCAGGTTTTAAAAGCCTAAAGAACTTTAAAGTAATTTAAATAATCAGTTGTAACCAGGTCTTAGGTTCTTGAATTCTGCAGTATGTACTCCTGTTGTCATGAACCTATATTAGTTATTCCAAAATAAGTCTAGAAGTTCCTGCTGTCAGAGTTTCTGATAAACATATACTGAATCTGGAAGGTACTTGAAAATAAATTTTGTAAAATGCTTGCAATTCTTCAAACAATTTAGATCCTATGAAAAGCAAATGGAAGAGGTGTCTTGATGATGTTGGTTTTAAGACATTTGGAAGAAACTTCACTTCCCTTTCTTCCAGAAATAGTGAGAATGTTAGTAAGAAATATGCAAGTCTGATGATGTCTTTTGTACTGTGCCTTTCTAAGAACCTAGAAAGAATTGAGGTGCTTTTTTGATTTGTTGGTAACAACTTCTTTACAGTGGTAGGACACTTCTTTGAACACCACATGGTGTCCTAAGAACTTGAATCCCAGTTGGGACCCAATTCTATGCAGAGTCCCTGACTTCTTACTGACACATACTTGTGTGAAGGAGTCATAGATGGCTGAAAGCAGCTGGCAACTCTTTTCCTCTAAAACACGTGACTCTTTTTTAAATACTCCAAGGCCCGGAAAGCCTTGACTGAAAGACAGAAGGATCTGGAAATGAAAACACAGCAGCTAGAAGTGAAGCTCAGCAACAAGACAGAAGAGGAAATTAAGAAGGCAAGACGGAAGTCCACTCAGGCAGGTGAGTCCATCAGTGGTGGGAGGTGAGCACAGCCCGACAGATGGTGGGAACAAGATGGAATGCAACTGCCCATCCACTCACATGTTGCTTGGTTTTTAATATTTTAGATACAAAGTGAACTGTGCTACAGATTTGTTTGGTATTAAATCCTCTGAAGAAACAGGCCCAGTTTTTCCAAGTCAGATGTCACAAAGTGATGAATTTGCTAATTGGGGTGAGAACAGTAAAAGCAGGGTGAATTATCCTGTTGTTATATGGAAGTGTACTGAGATAACAGAATGTTTGTGAAACTTGAAAAGTCAAATTCAAAGAACCTCAGTTTAGGATGTTTCTTCTTTGAATCATAGTTTCTTCCTTGTTTCTTGCCTAAATCAGTTACCCACAATTATGTGGGTGTCTGTTATGCTTCCTATTACTTTTTCCTTGAAAGTGAACTTTTTGTCTTTTTTCCACTGCTGCTCAGTGCTTAAAACGCTATCAGTTCAAGGGGTACTGAGGATATAGTAGTATATGCTATACTGTACTGAGGACACAGCTACTTGATAAGACCTTAGCATGGTTTACAGATGCTCAAACCAGTTCTACAGGATCTATCAGAAACTGTCTTTCTTGAGACCAACAAAGCTGATATGTGCAGCTCTGTTAGTACCTTTTATGAAAACATGGTTTAGCTATGGCTTCTATGTTTGATCCCATCATAGGTCCATTCCTTGGCAGAGGGGTTCTGGGGCTTTTAAAACTTTAGCCTCCCTGGGTTTTGAGGAGACTGAGTTATTCACAGTGTGATCAGTATACAGACAACCATTTGAGGAGAAAGTTACAAGTTAACAATAGGAGGCTTCATGAGAGATGCTCTTTACCCATCCACAATTTCACAGCCTCTCTGTGTTCTCTTGGGTCCTCAGAAATTGTTCATAATAGATATTTATTAAAGAATCAAGGGAGAGATGAATGTTAGATGGGAGCAACCCACAGTTTGGTGCGAGTCTCCCCATCACTCTCCCCCAGTTTGTGCCACTGTTACAGTGCATGGCAGGGAAGGACTTGCCCCATCCCTGCAGGTGGTGCTACCCATCAGAGCAGCTGGGGTGCTTGCGATGTGCACAGCAGCAGCATGTAGTGATCTGGCTTTGAAATGAGGCCTGCCATAAGTGGACACTAGGACTAGAGAGCTCTAGACCTTCTATGATGCTGCAGGTTACTAGTTGTAACCATTGCTTTGTTCTCCCATGCATTGTTCATGTGTTTCATGGCTTTCATGTTCCTGGCTTAGATTCTCTTGGGTGGATGGAGGATAACCCCTAGTCAGATAGCTCCTGAGGAGCCTCCTGACGTGTGGGAGCCATTAGTTTGGATTTGTCATGTCAGACTAGGCATCCCCCATCTGGATGGATAGGCTTACTGCCTGAATCCCAGTATCTTCATAGAGTTTGATTACCATACCAAGTTCTAAGTCTATGAGAGACTTCTAGATGCATTTATTTCATTGATACTTGTTTAGTCTATGGAGTCTTGTTCTTAAAGCATGGTTTGTCCCTCATTTATGTATAAAGAACTTTTTGCACCTGATAGAACAGGATGAATTTGAGCCCTGGACCTAGGCAGCGAAGCACTGGGGAATGTCTAACTGAGCCTCATTTAAAGAAGAAAGAAAATTTACTATCCAGAAAGCAGTAATCTCTGAGACATGTCTTCCTGGTTTTCCATGCACCTTTCCTTCTCTGTCAGAGCAGAGTCTTACAGCAAAGAAATTGAAATAATGACAGCTTATTGTGTTACTGCCTTGAACATGTCAGGAAGCCGGAGCTCAACAGAAATCATGCATCTTCAGGGGTCTAGAGAATGCATGAGTGTGCAGCAGAGTTGAGGTTGCAAATAAGCATCTCAGACAGCTTGAGCCTGATGTGTTGCTTTCATTTTAAATAGACCCATCTCGGAATGCAACCTCACCTATAAAGTGCTACCGTGCAGCTCAATAACTCATTGATCTCCCATTTTAATTATTTTATTTTTCAGATATAACTTTCTGTCTATGACTTTTTTTTTTTTTTTTTAAACAGAAGTAACTTGCTTCCATCGTTCTGGGCATTTTCTAATATATTAATGTTCATCCCCCTCATTCTTTCTCACCCCAGTCTTTTACCACACATCAAGTGTATGCATTTTGTTGCACTTCTGTTGCACATTACAAACACCATGTAACAGAACTGCCTTCAGCTCCACCAGAATTGACATTCAGGCCCTCTGTATCTGTCTACAAAACCTGAAATGCAATTTCCTTCTAAGCTCCATAACACTGGCTAGAGAAGACTAATGTGTTGCTATCTTGAACTTCTCAGGAGATGACCTGATGCGTTGCGTGGATCTTTACAATCAAGCCCAGTCCAAGTGGTTTGAGGAAATGGTGACTACCACTCTGGTATGTAACTGTAGCATCTTACATGTATAACATGGCAAAATTGTAATAGTGTAAAATTTTCATCATTCATAGCTAGTTACAGAGCAGCAGTGAGAAAAATCGGTTGATAAATCTCCCATTGTATTTCCCATTCTCAGTTCTAAGAAAAACTCTTATCATTAGGGGAAGGCAGAAATGATTGCTTCTTTGCTGAAGGCATTAAATCGGTTCAGGGCTGCTTAAGGGCCAGAATGCTGGAATTGTCTCCAGGAAGGATGAGTTAATGCAGACAGAAGACATGTAAAGATGTTACAAATCACTGAATCTGTTTATAAGTTAATGAATTTTTGTACTACATGATTTTACAATTTCTTCATGAGTATTGCCAGCTCAAAAAAGGCATGCTTTAATTGCTTATTGTTCTGTTTCTATGAAGATAATACAGCTCACAGTATTCACCCTGAGGCTGTATGCCTTTGGGGTTAGTCACAAGATGCCAAGATACAGCTTTGATGTGCTGTATACCTTGAAATACCTGTACTTTGGCTTTAGTGCTTCCCCCTCATGTCGTTCCTTGGAGCCCCTCTGGACAACAGCTGGTTGCTTTCAAAAGTGGGAAATAAAGATGTCTTTGGCATGTATTTTTCTCGTTGGACAAACACAAAACTGTAAACTCCTCCTAATAAGAAGCAGGGTAATAAATTGCTCAGTGTTTGGAAATGTGTCAATGCAATATTTAAACTGCAGTAAATAAATAAAGATTGGATAGATGAATGGAAAACCAGGAGGCAGATCACTTCCCAAAAGCAGAACAAGAGAGAAAAAGTTGGCTCTTCGTGTACATAAGGGTTCTGATTCTCCTCTCAACTTTATTGATGGTTTCTCACTGCTGCAAATGACACTGACAATCAGTGCCACTGTGTTCAGGTATGGCCAGGTATATGTTAGCTGCATATTTGCTCCTGGAGAAGTAAGACTCAGAATTGTACTAGTAGATAGCTCGAGAAGGAAGTCATAGCTTGCAGACTGCACTGCAGGTTGTGAAACTCGGGCTGAAAAGATTTTTATTTCCTTTCATACCTTCCTTCCTGGAGTTTCCAGTGCGGACACCATGCACGTTTTGCCTATGGTGTGCTTAGCAGCACTACCACACTGACCTCTGCATTTTGGTCCTGTGCATCTGTGCCCTATGTAAGGGAGTCTGAATTGAAAGTGGGCCATTTTTTCCACAAGGACAGTACATAAACTATCAACAGCATGAGAAACTCAGTCTATTTCTGTCCTGTCCATACCATCCCCAGACAGATAGATGGCCTGACATCTGAGATTTTTGTGCTGTAATGAAGAATTTGTTTCCCAAAAGATATTTAACAAATTACAGGTAGCACAAAGAAGGCAATGTAGTAGCCTGCAGCTACATTCTCAGGTTGTGCTCCTCCATGATGCCCAGTAAAATGAACACTAGAAATGCCCTCTGAAGGCAGTTTTTTAAAGATTTTGCCTCATTGATATGCCTGTGAATACAGAGATTTCTAGTGATGCATCAAAGTCCATTACAGTATGTCTTTAAAGGCAGACTTCCATTGCATGCTGCTTCTACTGCTGCCACTTGGATGGGCAAGGAGGCACTTAATGCAGATTTTGGGGTATAATATCAGAATCCAGAATAGGGAGGCAGAAAAAAATCAGGAGGATAGTTTGAAATCACCAGCCTTTTCAACTAAAGTGTTGCTGGGGTCTGCTTACTGCCAGGTGAGCACAGTGGAGATTTGTCCCACCTCATCATCTGGTGAAAAGAAGAAACTGCTTTTACAGGTACCTGATTAGACTGAGGGCACTCAGGCCCTTTGAGAATTGTGCTTCTCCGAGGAATCACTGTAACTTCTGGAGCTAGCAACAAAGCATGCAAAGCTTCTTAGACGAAACAGATTCCCTCTTGCTTGCAGCATCCCTGAAGACAGTATCTCCTCTCCCTGCCTTGGTTGTCTCAGTTTTGGAAAGGTTTTGACCTTCTTTTCTGTGGTTAGGCTCAGGCTGAAGTGACTTCTGTTGCTTGCCATCTCTGATTCTCTGCAAATGGGAGGGAAGTGCAACCACAGAGTTCAGCTCTAAAGCATGACCCTGAGGTGGCATCATACTGACTGGCAGCCTTTTGTGTGTCATCATCTTTTCTCTGGGCCTTCAAGTTCAGATTCCAAGAAAAATATGGACCTGTTTTATTTTCTTCTCTTCCAGGAGCTTGAGAGACTAGAAGTTGAAAGGGTAGAGATGATTCGGCAGCATCTTTGCCAGTATACACAGCTGCGTCATGAGACAGACATGTTTAACCAAAGTGTAAGTCTGCTTCAGTCCCTTTGGTCCTTACTGCACTTCAGCTGAGCAGAATCGTCCCTGTCCTGATCTAACCAACTTGAATCAAAATGAGATATGAAAAGTCTCTGTAGTCAGCTTGTTAGTTTGCAGCAGTACTGTACTGCCACTCTACAGTCCTTCTTGTCCAAAACTCTCTGATCCTGATTCTTTCCATGCTACTGGATCACAGCTTTTTGCTGGGGAAGACACAATGGATTGAATTACATTGGACCAGCATGAGCCATTATTAGCTCTCCCAGCATGATGCTCTACTCCTTGAGGTCATCTGTTCTTGCAAGGAAGGTGGTAAATAGTTTCACTGTTGGGGAAAGAGTATATACATTTTTATTTTAAAAAATGGCTAATTGTTGAATATTAAAATATGAGGTATGTATGCCAACCTTGGTACGGGGTTGTATTTGGTGTAAAGTACAGATTGTACGACAGGAGTCAAAGACTGGTGGCCAGTGCCTGGCATAGAAAACCTGTCTCTGCTTGACCTTAAAAGTCTGCCTTTTCTCTTAAAAGTCTGCCTCTACTCTGCCTCCTGTTACGAGGCTTCCCAGTGGCTGTTGTCCACTGAATCTCACATAATGTGCAATTCTCACTTGTCTGCAAATGCAATGTAGGTGTGCCCTTAGCTGCTCTACACTCAGAGCAATGGCCGTCTCTGCTTGAAATGTACCCATGACATTTTGATTCTTGTTTTGTTTCAGACAGTAGAGCTCGTGGACCAGTTGCTTCAAAAAGTGGATCCTGCCAAAGACAGGGAACTGTGGGTAAAGGAACACAAAACTGGTGATATCCGACCTGTGGACATGGAAATATAGACTGATCTATAGTTCTGTGTGATGAGTCCACTGAATTAACCAGTCTAATGTTTGGTAAAGGTCAAAAGAGCACAGGGAAAAGGTCATTCCACTACCAGATACCTTGTAATTTATGCCTGTACAGGCTATCTCTGTAACATTTCATCATTAAAATGGTCCTCATTGTGCTAAGCCTTAAACACCAGACATTCCAGGGTGAAGAAACCAGATGTATGCTTCCCATCAGAGATTCCTAATTGCACGCAGCTTCCAGAAGAAATCTGCTTTCTGATACAGAGAGCACTGTTCTTCAGTGACGTTATGCTACATCTCTTGCATGACTATCTGTATACAGTATGTTAGAACAACCTCTGGTCAGCAAGTAGGTAACTGAACATGATGCAGGAGACAAAGAAGTCATGATCATGAATCCCAGGTCTGTCACTGGTTTAATGGCTATAAGCAAGTCAATTAACTTTTCTATCTCCTCCATCTATAAGACACGCATATCCCTCAGCAATGTACTGGAAATACATTTTTTTCACATAACAGTTGCCCATCATGGCAGTGAAATGATGGCCCTTCTCCCAGAATCTATAGAGAAGACTTGTAATCTTCCTGGTTTATATGCCCTCTCAGGGATACATAAATCCATTATCACAATGATTTCTGGTTTAGGCCAACCAATAAGGTTGAAAGTGTCACCATCACTGTTATTTATCAAGAAAGACTTGGTTGTGCTATACCTACCTCATTAGCTGTCATGAGTGCCCTCAATGACAGAAAGAGGTCACATACCAAGGATAAATGAGATGTTCAGAACCTTTCCTGCTTATGCAAGGTGTTTTCTCACAGTCTCCTTAAAGACAGTCCTCTAGCATTTTATTTGGGATCCAGGTTTAAATTTTCTTTGTTGGTTCCTTCAGGTGAATATCACAGCCTTTAGTGTATCTTCAGTTACCAAGTTTGTCCAGCTAAAATGTGGGGTTTATCTTTTTAGAGCCTGATTTTCAAAGGTGCCATGAATCTGTGATGCTAATTGCATTGAATGTAGATGTAGGTATCCAGCACTTTTGCACTATCAGAATCTTAACCGTAGGTTTTTCCTTTGTTACCCTTACTTCAAACTGCCAAAAATTCAACACTGCTCTTGGCACATAGGTTGGAGACTGGTTTTGAAAGTTGAAAAGTTACTAATTTTCTTCTGTTATTTCTGATTGATTATTCAGTGTTACTGTTAATATATTTTTCAGCATTTCATACAACACCAAGATTCTTAAGATTCTTGCTTTAGATCCAGCAGAAACCTTGATTCTCACCACTGTGGCCTTTACTCAGTGTTTTCTGTGTTGTTATCTACAATTTCCCAAACCATACTATTTCATTTGATCTAGAATTATGCTCCACTTTATCTCATTGTTACCACCCTTTTTTCCCCAGCACCAAAACTATATTCTTCTTCTGTTCTACTACTATTCTTGTTCACCAGTCTCAAAGTGCTGTGATTAGATCATTGAGAATTAATATTCACCTTTACAAACTGAGACACAGAGAAGTCTTACCTGAAACACATTTTTAATACTGCTGCAGTGATTATTTTTCTGGTTTGCTATTTCAAACTGAATTCTCTTGCATTTTCTTATTGTTTCCTTTTTCTCAACCATCTCTTTACCAGTATAGATTTGTTTCTGTCTTGCAGATGCCTCAACAACCCACTTCTCTGCTGCGTCATTAACCTTTATCAACCTTTGCACATTGGCAGGTGCAATGCCATGACCACTACATGCTCAGGATCACTGTTCCTGGTGTGACACCTCCCATACTGCACTTCAATTACACACCTCTGAATTTGCAACTACTATTTTATTTTCGATGTTGGAAGCATCCAGCACACTGTTATATGAGTCTCTCCTAAGTTCCTGCAAAGACCATTGCAATACAAATGAAATATGGTTTGCCTAAGCATCACATGGTCCTGGAGCTCAGAATACAGATGCTTCCCTAGACTCCCTTCTGCTGCTCAAGTGGGGAAGCTTTTTGATAATATCTGGTTTTCAGTCTTCCTATTGATTCACTCATTTTTTTTTTTTGTCATACCAGTATCTCTCTCCTGTACACTTTGGAGGACAGCACTTTTGTTTTGTTTTGTTTTTAAAACACAGGTGCAGGGTGAGCTTTCAAAACTTCAGTGGCCAAAAATAACTGGCGTACTTAAGAGCTGCATCTCAGGTCAATCTCTGTATTCTAAGCTGTATCATAAATTAAAATGAGCAATCTTGACAACATCTCACCACATTCTTGTTTTGATTGCAAAACCAAGCTAGTTGTGCACTTTATCCTTAATAAATATGTAAAATAATCCATTGTCAATTACACTTTATTTTTACTTTTTTTTTTCAAGATGTTTGTTGTTTTATCTATTTTGGACTGTAATTACTGTCCATTAGCACAGATTTCTTTGAGGACTGAAATGTGTTTTCATTCCTATACTAAGGTCTATTTAAGCCGTTATTAGTTGTATTTTCTGGTTTGTTTTTTTCTTTCTTTTGTTTTATTTCCAAGTAGTTTTGCTACTTCCAGTTTTTGTTCCATTTGAAATGTTGCAGGAGACTGTGAGCTGCACAGAACAATAATTCTCTTGATGGAGCCTGTTTCTTTTTTTCCGCTTCAATAATCTGAGGAGAGCACTTGTTACGTGGCTGTTATTCTTTACCAGGCCCAGAAACTCTTGCACGGTGCTGCTCTGCAATGAGTGAGATGCTTCCTCTACAACAGGGCTTTCATTTGTAATTGGTAGAAGTGTTAGGGAAGTTTTGCTGCTGCTTGTGGACAGTTTCTATCTGATTTCCTGAAAAAGATGGTATTTCCTTGTGATATGACACTGCATAACAGTGGGATAAGTGTTACCTGGTTGATTCACTTCTCTGGCTGGTGGATCCTGGTCAGTGTGATACCTTACAAGTCAGGGAGTGCTGGAGCTCCTGTGTTTCTGAATGGACAGCATCTTCAAAGAAGGTAGTGGCAAGTTTGAAGAGAAGCATGGACACCTCCCCTCATGTTTGTGCCTAGCAAGGCCACACAGAGAAGTTGTGGAGTCTCCTTCTCTGGACACTTTCAAAACACTCCTGGATGACATCCTATGCAACCTTCTCTAGGCAAACCTGCTTTGGCAGGAGGGTTGGACTAGCTGATATCCAGAGGATCCTTCCAACCCCCTCATTCTGTGATTCTGGGAACTTCAGGAGTTCCAGCATTGCTCTATTCATCATCCACTGAGTTGCAAAAACGGTGTTGAACCACGTTTTTTCTCATCCTGAACAGCTTCTTCTCTGGAGCAAGATAACCTTTTGTTTTGTTAAAATAGCTAGCATGTAAAAAGAATAATAATGTTGCAATCTAAATGATTAATAGGATTAGCAAAGTAAGTCCCTTGCCTCCATAAGTACTGAGCTTAAAGTTCATCTTACTTCATCTGGCAGGTGGGCTCGCACACGTGATGTAAGTTTGTCCTGTTTTAGTCACTACAGATATCAGTCTTTCTTTTGTTGGTGTTGAGTGACAGCGCTTTCTTGCTTATAGATCCGTGGTCACAGAGCAGAAGGTGAGCTTCCTATTAGTGCTGTTTGCTTTCACCTGAAGAGGTACAATTAGTGGGAATTTGCCTCTGGGTCTACCTGGTAGCTCTGCTTGCCTGGGTCTTTGTTTAAGCCATCCTTGTTTCAGTCCCGCTGCTCCCGTGGAGCTCCCTTTGGTGGTGCTGTTCACATAGTTGTCTTCGCTGTCAAGCCTCTGGCTCCCTGGCGATCTCTGCTTCAGCCAGAGCCTTTTAGACCTTGTCTGAGCTCAAAGGCTTTGTTAATTCCTGCAGCTTTTATACTGATGCATATCCTGACTGCGGTTCCAGAGATGGTGAGGTGCTTACCAGCTGTAACCTCAGCTGTTGTACCATACCACACATGTTATTCATCATCCATACCCACATGCCCGTGTCTTCAAAACCATCCTCTAGCCTATTTACTCAATAGAGAGTCTTAGTTGGGAGTTTTTCTCTAAGGCATTTCAGGTTATTTCCTAATGGAACTCATTCTGGCTGATTCCTGTTAGAGTTAATGAGCTGAAAGTGATGAGTCCTTTACCACGTGGGCCAAGTACATTCTTCTCCCACTGACAAGATTCCAGTTGCTTTCATAGAATAACATCCATAAAGGCCTAATTCTGATTTCCAGCCTGCTCCAGATTCACTCCCTTCTATAACTCACATTTGTTCATCACTTCTATGTGTTGAACATCTTATGGAATACTCAGTTGTTTCCTTACAGGAATGTTACTTCATTATCTAACACTGGGATCTTTAGAGATAGCTTTAACTTTTTTTTCTAAATGTTAAAAATACCGTAACAGCAGTGAAACTCACTGTTTTTAGAATACTTTTCTCCCTCTGCAGCACTACATGAGCTGCTGTAGGGTGACTGTGCTGACCCTTGTATTGCACAGTTACAATAAGCACTGAAATTGTTCTTTTTATGCATAACAGGCAGCGTGCAAATGTGTGCTCTGGTTCTCTTTACCCCGTATACATCTGCACAGTTTTGTGTTGCAGAATTAGTTGCTTTTTGTTTTAACTGACAGCCCATGTTGTAATGTCAGAGTGTGTAGCTGTCTTGTGACAGTGAAATGCACTCACATCATTTTTTTTTTCCTAACAGGAATTTTCTGTAAAGCATTCACAGGAAACTGTTCCATGCTTAGGAGCAGTTATAATTTCTTAGGTCTTCTTAGAACCTCTTTTGTCCCTGGTTTTAATGTCATTATTTAAAAGTTAGATTCTGTATAGAACTGTGCACTCTTCACCTGCTCTTTGGGAGTGCTTGGAACTCAAAGAATTCTTGGAACACAAAGGGAGCATGTAGGTGATAAGAGCCTTTGAAAATCAGGCTAATAAACAGAAATGCACAAGCATCTTTTTTCTTTAGTCGTTGAGTACATGTATAAGATAAATATTAAGAAATGAGAACCTCCAATACTTACAGTGTAAGACCTAGCTGCTATACGTGCAGTTCCCAACAGCTCCATGAGTGACCTTTGTCAGGCTGTGGTAGGTGTGCAGCATTAGAGCGTGGGCCTACAGCTCACCTTCTGATCATCTGCAAAATCCCAAATCCAAAATAAAGTACCTCTGCCCATCTATCATTTTCAGTCACACACAGGGAGAAGAAGGGCACTGCGTACCAAGGTGGGTCATTCCCTATCAAGCACTTTAAGAAATCCAGAACAGCACATTGAAGGTCCCCCTGGAATCAGTTCATGACTTTTTGGTGTAATCAATTGATTTTTTTCCTTCTGAGTGGAAAATGTATTTGCTATTTTTTATTATCTAGTGTGCTCTCTTGAGCTACTGGGTCTGTTCCTAAAGACAGCAGTCAGACTCTGGTGTCCTGGACAGAATCCTGGTTACCCTTACATTTCCACTTTGCAAAACTAGGTCTTCAAAAGACAATGTCAAAAAAGCAAAAAATTCAAAATAATGATCTGAAAAGTGTCAGCTTTTTGCTACCCAGCATGTGTAGAAATAGGAGAATGAGGTCCCAGAGGTTGCTGAAGCATTGCTGTGAATGGTTCTTGATGTGTGGGCATTCCTCCCATTCTTGTACCGTGGTAGGGAGCAGCTGATGGTTGTCCTTCTTTACACAGCAGAAGTGTTTGACATTCTACCAGAGGAGCCTGCTGGTCATATTTAACTTAACCAGGGGGGCAGTAGTCACAGACAGATTAAAATTGAAAACAGACACATAAAACAAGACATATTTAGCTGCCCCAGTGGCATTTGAGCTTCTCAGTATGAGGCATTTGTACTCCTAAGACCCTCACAGGTCCAGTAACTGGCTCATCACTCTCCAAATTCTGCACAGCACACAAAAATCAGTGATGAAACTTGAATTTGTTGCTTGTTACAGGTCTCTCCAATTACCACCTGGTTGTGCCAGTGGGAGACTGGTATGTGGTGACACTACACTGGTGACTACAGAATGATTTTTGGCATTTGGCAACTCTGTGATGTCCTTGCATTGAACTGACCATAAGTCAGTCAGAGACATGTCAAGCCTAGCATACAGATATTTTCCAGGAGCTTGGAACACACTATCTTTCTGATGCATAATCATGATGAGGTCTTTCCCGTCAGCAAATCCTTGTCTTGTCCTGAGAAACACTATTGTGTAAATAACATTCATTACTTTGTCTTATTTTATTATTGTCTTATTTGTCTTATTCATATAAACATGTATCTTTCAGTTCTCATTTTTTCCTGCTCTGTTACTGTAGCCAGCTCTTCATCACTGTGATACACCAATTTTCAGGTTCTTTTCTTTAATTTTGAATTTTCATAGAATGTCTCTGTTGCTTTGTGTGCTGATCAAACTTCAGGCTTTTGGATATTTTCTGGGCATGCTTTTTGGAGGGGTTATTTTAGTTTTTATTTTGGATTTTTCTTATCAGCCACTGGGTTTTGAAGTGCAATGATTCCTTTTTGTGCTAGTCGCAATTTATTTTTTCTTCCTGGACATTTTTTCTGAAGGGACCAACACATAGCACAATTTGACTTAAATTTCTAATTCCATGCATTCCTCAAGGCAGAAACCTTTTGTGCCTAATGATGCGTCTGATTCTAAGAATTGTACATGAATAAAATCTTTCATAGACCAATAAAAAAAAAGTCTTAGGTTAACGACATCATAATTACAGAAAAAACAAACAAAACAAACAAAATTGAAACATTCAAGTTTAATTCCCTCAACTTAATTAAGTTGAACTATTTCAGATGTGTCGTAAGAGACAAACTCAGCGGATATTCAGAGCAAAAGCTTTTCAGATGCTGTATTCAGGTTCTGAGTGGACAAGACTTTTACTTTTGAATCCATGCAGTCTTTCAGGGCTACTGCTTTAACAAGTAACTGGGTAATGACTATTACCACAACCATACTACAATTCTGCTAGTAGTTCCCCTTGAAGTGCCTCTTGAAATTGTATCTGCTGTAAGGATGTAAAATACACAGATTCACGCTACAAAATTCCAAAACTCAGGAACAGCCAGTATGCACAGATCTGCACAGGATTCTCAACTCTCCTTCCTTGCGCTATTTTAGGATGTCTACATATCCCATAGTCCTGCCTTTGTCTCACTGATCATTTACTGTCATCCTAAATTCTCAATGCTGAAAATGTAGTAGAAAATGTTAGACTTAAAAGCAATTGCATTGAAGAAGCATTGCTAACCTTATCTTTCAACACATTCTTCAGTATATGGATCTCAGCAGGGAATTCTTCACAAAAATAATTGAATAAGTGGTATTTGGGGCCTAAGTAGGCCTTTATTGTGAAACAAACAAACAAACAAAAACCCCCACAAAACAAAACAACAAATATGACACTTTAAGGCGGTTCCTGAGAAGAAATTTTCTGGTACAGTAAGTCTAAAGCTGAATAGTGATTTTTAGGATCTCACATCTGCACAGCAATGACAGTCTTAGTCATCTGAATTTGGGAGTGCTTGACCTGAAATCCCTTGTTCCTTTGGAGCTTCTGATGTGATGGCTGAGATACTCAGAATAGCCGAAGGAATTTGGACATCCAGCTGGTCAAAAACACTCTTTGGGGACAGCAACCTCTATGCATTGTGAAACAGCAGGTACTAGTATTGGACAAATATTTTCTTCTCCTCTTTAGATAGTTTCCTTTCTTTTGGCAGCCCAAGACAGTGTGAAAAATCCACCAAACAGTTTTGTAGACATTCTCAAAGCAGGGATTGAAAGGCAGGTCAGATCACCAGTCATATACTAAACCAGAGTTTTCTACTAAAATAAAGTTGCTTATTTGGTCCTTTTTTGTGGAACTTTTGCTAAATATTTCTAAATTTCTAGGAAAGTCGTCTTTTACCAGTACTAATGACTTATTTTTAAAGATGTTTAACCAAAATTTTCTAATTTTAGGTACATTTTGACTGAGTAGACCCCTTAAATAGTTTATGTATCAAGCAGACTCTGTTTGGGTAACTAGTAAATATTTGATCATTGTGGAAATTATAGGATGTTTTTCGTTCCATGAGGATACATGAAGTAATCACTTAAGAAGTTGAATGCAGAGAAGATTTAAGATGCAGATCTTCAGCTTGGGTAAACTGTCAGAGTTCGATGGAAGCTACTTTGTGTCAGCTGTGGATCTTGTCCTTCAGTGTTGAAGACATCTCCTATACATAATTTTTCTGTCTTACTGTAAAACAATTTCATATGGTTAAACTGTATTTTCCTATATTGTTCTGTAAGTTTATATGCACCTCAGTGCTCATCTCATCTTCTGTAAAATAAAGTGTACAGAAACACACTGAGCATAGAATTGTCTTTACCTGGCTGTTTTTGTCACCAAAACCACATATTTGAATGCAATATCATCAATGAACACTTGGTGTGCTATATGCACACGCACTGCTTTGTTGATAGTGGCTTAATGCAGCTTGAATTTGCAATCACATCACACCACACGGGTGTAATCTACTCACATTTATCCTTTTCAGGTAATTACATGATATTCAAATGAGTACAGTCCCTAAAATTTTATTTTTATTAGGAAATCAATTTAAGAAACACTTGTAGTTAAGTGGTTTTGTTTCTTAATCAAGCAGGCAGGCTGCCTGTGGTCAGTCTGAAAGCAGCTGCTGTGATATGGGCATGCTTTAGATGATCTGTAAGTCTACATGCAGGCAGTCCTTTACTTGCAAGTTCCACATGCATCTTGACATGTAGTTGAAGAAAAAAAACTGTTATAAAATGTTGCTGTGAATAAATTGTTCTACTTTGAATATCTGAGTTAATGTGCATGCTGGCAGGTTTTCTGATAAAGTCAAAATCAGCCTTGCCAAAATCCTGTCTAGTATGGCAACTGTCTTCAAAAGTGAAAAGTATCATGGGATACTGCTATAGAAGCAGAGCTCAGAGAAAGCGGGTTTTGCAGTTCTGTGGAACATCCACCCTCCCAGCAATGTCAGGGACCTTGGAAGTAACGGCATTATCCACATATCTCAAACCCCAGTGGAGTTTTCTTCTAAGAATTTATCTGGTTTTGAACTTGTGTAAGAATTTAGTTTCTGCAACAACTTGCAGAATGGCATCCTGCAGTTCTGCAGTGTTCGTCCACTGATGTGGTAAGTAGTTACAAAGGCATGCACACTCTTGTCAGAAAAGGAAAAGAAAGGTAAAACACTGAAAAAGTTCCAGGTGGAAGCTTGGCTTTCACAGTGAAGTCTGCACCTTAACAAAAGTAGCCTAAATTTGTTAAAAAAAAAAAAAAAAATCCGAATGTTGTTTCAGATGTTCATGCATGGTATAGACCAGCTTGGTGAATACTTAACATGTTTTCCATGTACTGTGGTATATTAACTGCAACTTACCAGCAAAAAGGATTTTCAGTAGTACAGGACTGTACAAACCTGAAATCCAGTATGAGGAGTTAATGCACAAGCTATGACACTTGCTATACTGGTGTAGTGCCAGCACTCAGAAAAACATTACAGTGGAAGGGTCAGAGTGGACATTGGAAGTAGCAGGGTGGCAATTCTTGCAGTCTGCAATCTTTAGATGTAAAGGGCAGGACGTTGTACTCCATTCTGCACAGGAATTTAGAAATTAGACTTTTGCAACCAACATAATTGTAAAAATCAGCTTGGATTCCACTGAAGCTTGGCCCTCTCACATTCCTCAGAGGTGGAAAGCACGCTTCAAGAGCCTCAGTGAGAAGATTTTATTTCACATCAGTTTTGGGGCCAAGAAGTAGACGTGCTTTTTTACCTCAAGTTATTAATCTTACACTTCAGAAGTTCCTGTTAATTACAGATAAAATCATGTCAATACAGTCTGCATCTTCTGCTGTTTCCCTAAGCAGCAATACAATCCTGTAATCTCCAGATAAATACATGTTTTCTATATAGTGAACTGGACAGTAGGTTGTTGGGGTTTCAGTTCTCCTCCTGTTTTCTTTTACTCTTAAAGGAATTTTCCCCACTCATGTTGCCAGGGGGACAAATGACTGGGTGCTTAAGGAAGACAAAAGACCTGGCTACAGAGGGTGGGGGTGCTTCTG
>JANHFZ010020889.1:4985-50806 GCA_027560215.1 Halcyon smyrnensis | reverse complement strand
GGAGGGGCAGGCCCGGCCGGGCGAGCGAAGGCCGCGGCGTTGTGAGGCGGCGGGCGGGTCCCGGCCGCCGGGGGGTTCTCTCGCAGCCCTCCTTCCGCGTAATGCCCGCTGACGGTTTACTCCGTGCGGGCCGCGGGCAGCCGCCGAGGGCCGCCCTCCCCCGGGCAGCGGTGCCCGACGAAGCGCCTGTGCCCCTAGGGAAGGCCGTGGCCGGCGGTTGGGGAGCGGGGCCGGGCCCGGCCAGCGTTGAGGCGAGTGTCGGGCATCGCCCCTGGCCGGCGGGTGGTTGTAACCAGCAGCAGAGAGGGAGCTCCTGCCTTGGGCAGAGGGACAAGGAGGCGAGTGCAGCGTGCGATGGCGCTGCCCCTGCGTCCTGCACACCACCGATGGTCAAACCGTGAGGATGAAACGGTATTCGTGGGGCTGTAGCTGCACGGAACCAGAACTGCTCATTTCTCCTGGCGTTTCTAGCTTTCTGAAGGTGTTGGATCTACCTGGTACTCCAGGAAAGAACTTTGGCCATGAAGTAACAGCTTTAAAGCATGGCAGCTTTCTTCAGCTGCCCAGATACCTACTGCAGCTGGAGGTCAACCCTCCGTTGGGTTACAGTTTCTCTTGGTGGGGTGAGCAGGTTTGCAGTTGTTGCTGCCGGAAGAAGGGGCTCTGATCTCCCTCCTGCCTTATCTGCTCAGGACCCTTTTTTTTTTGGGTTGATTGAGCACACCACTCTGACAGAAGGCTGGTCAAATTGCTCATAGGAGGTCATGACAAGGACCAAGGTGTCCTTGCGAGGGAAGGGAGATGAGATCTCTCGTGCCTGGCTCAACTACTTGTGAAAATGCAGCCTGACTCGGTCAAGTTTTAGAATACTTACATGCCACTGTGAGAAATTTGTAATTCAAGAATTATTTTTTTGGTTTTTTTGAAGCTTGGTGAAATTCTGGATTTATTTACAGCCTAAAGCTGGCTGGTAAATCCAACTTCTGTGCTGAGAAGCATGCTAAATGAATTTCTTTTTGGAGTGTGGGAAAAAGTTACTGTGGTTGTTTTTGTGTTTACGGTTTGATTTGTTTAGCCATTCTTCCTAATGATAAAAATTTGCAAGTTGTTCTTTCTGATGAGTGACATCTATTGGGTTTGTAGCCAGAGAGTTTGTGTAGCTTGGGTGCAGGAAGAAACTGCTGCACCTTTTGGTCTGTGTGCTACAGGTGAGCAATTCCAGGGCTATCCGAACCTGAATCAGAAGCTACACAGAGAAATTCCCCATGGAGAAGTTGAAATGCTGTTACTCCTCACTGTTACTCCTCACACAGATATCAAGTTGCTAATCCAAAGGGATGTTTCAGTCAATCTACAGGCACCCTACTCTGAAATTGATGTCCTAAAGAAGACAGAAGTTCAGCTGTCTCAACCAGTCATACAAGTTTTCAACATTTCTGGTTTGGTGGTACGGGTGTAGGGTGGGGAGCTTATAGACTTGCCCATTTATTTTCTTGAAGTATGAGGGTTTAAATGATGTCATATAATAGTTTTCAAATTCAGTTATATTTATAAAACATAATTATTTAATTGGATAACTAGGGTTAGAATGCAATAGGACAGTTTTATTTGGATCATGAAGCCTTTTTGTGTATGTTTTTTTGTATTTTTAGGAGCATGACAGTTTTCAATGTTTGTCTTGCAATTTTGGTGGAACATGTAGTAAGCATTTTCTGCAGTGGTTTGCAGTCCTCACTGTCAGGCCTGCAAAGCTGCTTTTCCAACTCCCTAACTAAGGAATAAAATCCTCCCCAGTAAAGGACTAGGGCAAATATTTTCTGCACCGTGAATTTCCATTTACTAAAAGATGGAGAATTGTCAGTTTTGTAGTTATTACCCTCTTAACACATGAGCAAAATTCATCTTTGTGCTGCTATCGTGGCTAAAAGCTGTGAGTGCCCGTTGGAAAGAGAGAGCTATTCATAAGAAGGAAGACTCAAGAGTGTAGGGGGAAAATCAGTGTCTTCCTGTCATCGCATTATTTTTAGCAGTGGGAAGAGGATGGAAGAGAAACGTTGCCTGTTCTAGCACTGAGAGGTGCCTCAAAATCACTTTCTTCTTACTGAACATGAAGTTTCTGAATGGGATCTGTGGTCTTACAGGAAACCTTAGATGGTAAATGGAGTCATTAACCCTTTTCTCTGGGACTTTGTCCCTAGCTGCAATGGTGGCTTCTTCTGCCCGATGACCCTAGTCCTGAAGCTGAGTAGAAAAGCTGGCAACTTCTTCAAACTCTCCTCATTCAAACAAGCATGTAGAATACCCCTCCTCTTCATCATTGTAGAAGCACGGGAGGTTTGCTTACACCTCTAAAGAATGGCTTTTACTGTGAAGTCTCACTGGGACTGTACTGGTCCTCCTGTGAAAGGAACCTCACGAGCATTGACCTTGCCTTTAGTCTGTGTAGTGATCTTTGCTTTGTACTGATTTTATTGATCTTCTTGCCCTCTGCATCACCGACCTTCCCTTGCAGCTCTCCTCTTGGCTCCTACATTTTCCACTTTTATATTTGTTTGAGGGGACAGAATCTTTATTAATAACATAAAAACTAAAAGAGCTCATTCATATGCCTTGCTGTCACAGCACTACTTTTCTGATGCATCTCTTTTTTTGGTGATACATCTTTTAGTTTATAAAAGGAATTTTATTTCATATATATGAATACATATTGTATAATATGGAAGGAATTTATACAAGGGAAGCATCTTTCTAAGTATAGCTCAAAACTAAGTGTTTGAGCGTTTTGGCTAATACAAACTGTCACCTATTTTGGTCTTTATTAGCTGTTTGTTTTCTTAGAGTATGCTCTAAGTTTTAAGGTGTCTGCATCTGAGAACTTGGCTTTGGTTAGAAGCACTGGGAAGGTAGTGTGCTGGGCCCGTTCACTGAGACTTTCCAGTAGAGAGGATTACACAATAAATCCTCTTCCTGGAGGTCCTGTCCACAGAAAAAATGGCTAAGGCATGAATGCTCTGAGAATGGAATTGGAAATAGAGGTTGCAGATGAGTAGAAATGGTTAGCGGGTTTGTTTTGTTACGTATTATCAAGGATTAGGAGCAGCTGGTCTTTGAAGTGTTTTAACTTTCTACTGAATAGCGCAACAATAACACCTTCATGTGGTTATCTACAAATAATCTTGCAGGAGCAAGAGAAAAGATAACTTTTTAAGTGAGTGGTGACTCACCTGCATCTTAGCAGAGAGCCACATCACACATTCTGTAGCTGAGGAAATTCTGAAGCTGGATTTTTTCAGTCACCTTTCATATTGCCTTCTTACAGTAGTAGTGCATGGGGTTTGAAACTGTGAGCTTTGGAGGAGCTGAGCAAGTTGAGTAAGTCTTAGCAGGGCCTATCGGCTGGGTATCTTCTGTGAAAATCCATTTTCTGTGTATTGCATCAGTGAGGAACAGTCTTGAACTGTTATTATGAGTACATGAGTTATTTTCATTCAGAGTTCTTGCTGGGTTTGGCAAGCCTTCTTTTCCAGCATTTCTAGTTGAGAGTCCAAAAATGGTTCTGCTTGAACACTGAGCCATTCTTGTGCCTGCCATCTGGTGGCCAGATACCACAGCTAACTGGACTGGCTGCAAAAACCTAGCTGAGGCTTTGTCTTAAGGATACTGGAGGAAAAAAAAATAGGTCCTCTGAGCCGTGTCTCAGGTGGCGATTGGCTTTTTGCATGATATCCCTGGAGGAAAAGTAAATTTTATAAGTCCTGTTGTCATCTTTCTTCTCTTTCCTAGGATATGATGGAGCTCCTAGAGGAAGATCTCACCTGTCCCATTTGCTGTAGCCTGTTTGATGATCCTCGTGTCCTGCCCTGTTCACACAATTTCTGCAGAAAGTGTTTGGAAGGAATTCTTGAGGGAAACGTGCGGAATGTGCTTTGGAGGCCGTCCCCTTTCAAATGCCCCACGTGCAGGAAGGAGACTCCCGTTACTGGTCTCAACAGCTTGCAAGTCAACTATTCCTTGAAAGGTATTGTGGAGAAGTATAACAAAATCAAAGTGACTCCAAAAATGCCTGTGTGCAAAGTGCACAGCGGGCAACCCCTTAACATTTTCTGCCGGACAGACATGCAGCTTATCTGTGGGGTTTGTGCCACCCGTGGTGACCATACAAAGCATATTTTCTGTTCTATTGAAGAAGCTTATTCCCAGGAGAAGCGGGCTTTTGAAACCTTGTTTCAGGGCTTTGAAACTTGGCGCTGTGGAGATGCCCTCTCACGGCTGGATACCTTAGAAACCAGTAAGAGGAAAGCTCTGCAGATGCTCACCAAAGATTCTGACAAAGTGAAGGAGTTCTTTGAGAAGCTGCAGCACACGCTGGAGCAGAAACGAAATGAGATTCTTTCTGACTTCGAGACCATGAAGCTTGCCGTGATGCAGGCCTATGACCCAGAGATCAATAAACTGAACACAATTCTGCAGGAGCAACGGATGGCTTTTAACATCGCAGAGGCCTTCAAAGATGTGTCTGAACCCATTATATTTCTGCAGCAGATGCAAGAGTTCAGGGAGAAAATCAAGGTGCTTAAAGAAACTCCTTTACCGTGTTCCACTGTGGACATCAGCCCTACAATGAAGAGCTTTGATACCAGCCAGTGGAATGGAATCAAACTAGTCGATGTGGACAAACTTTCCTTGCCTCAGGAAAACAACACTTTTAAATTCAAGATTCCCTCAATCTTTTCACGCAGGTTTATAGTGAACTCTCTTATTTGCTTGCTTATTCTTGCTGTCACCAGAATGTCCTTTGTGGAGTCGGTCGTTGACAATCTCCAGTGCTGGAAATCTCAGTTCCTCACAATTAGCTTGTCCTATTTGGCAGATACAGTGGAGATAGCAGACCATGCAGTCTTCTACTGGGAACAGATGACAGATGGAGCTTCACTTCTAAGAGAAGTGTGTAAAAACTACACATTGGTTGTACTGGATAATGTTGCACAGTTTGTGTGCAAATATAAACTCCTGTGAAGCCCCTGCTGAAATGTAAGAACTAAGAGAGATCTGGTGAAGAAAACACAGAACTTCTTCAAATCAATTGTTTTCTTAAGACTTACAGTGAAAACATTCAAAGATTCAAAATGTTTCCAAAACATTCACACTGTTCACATAGTTTGAGCAGCCATGAACTGGAAGATGAAATGGAGCTTTGAAAAACACATTGTTTCTGGCGTCTTCTTTCAGTGGCTATTATGGGAATATTATTCACCACAAATCACTTTTCTTACCAAAATATAGGGCCAAACTGTGTGCTTAGTTTAGTGTTAATGTAATTGTAGAATAAGATAGAAACCGTCACTTCATAATTGGAAAAAAAAATAAGAAAATTTTCTAACTGGGAGGTAGTTTGGAAAGCGTGAGAACAGTAGTGATTGAGAAGAGCACTGTATGGAGAGGCTTGTGAAGGACTGCCCTTCCCCTGCAAAATGGTGCAGAGCACACCATTCCTGTTCTGGAACCACTCTCTGTCTGAGGATGTTGCTTCTCACTGAAATGGATATATGTTTGGGTTTTGGGGTTTTTTGCATAACCAAATATTGTAATTATCCTGTGCACTCAGATTACTGTAGATATTGGGTATTGTTTACATGTTCTATACGAAAATATATCTTCAGGGCAAGCATAAATTCTAGGGGTAAAGAGAAATCAATTGAGGTTGATAAGAGAATAACAAGCTGCAGGGTGGTCTGTACTTTGCAGATAGTTACCTACTTTGCAGTTTACTTTTCCAACATCGAATTGTGGGTGTAACCGAGTTGTCTTGTTGGATCCATGTTTCTCTGGAGCCACACTTGCTTAAAAAGTGGCCTTAATGTAAACGGTTTGGTGAGGTGAATGGTGTGCACGGGTCAGCCACAGGAAGGCAGCTTGTGGTCTAGCCCTGCAAAGGTGGTAGGTAGAGCAGTTTCTCTCCTGTCTCTCCAGATCATAATTCCAAAGCCAGGAAAAATGATTCCTTGGAACGGAGTGTGTAATGTGACAAGACTGTGGATGTTGTTGGTGTTTGGAAGTGCTTTAGCACTGGCTCTTCTGCTGTTACTGTATTTTCATGTACCTTGTTTCAGGAATTAAGTGAATTTTCTGAGTGCATTAACTTGGCTGTAGGATAACAGTGATTTAAAGTGAACTGTAAGCTTGAGTTCTCTGAAGTGCCCTTCTTTAAGTGCATACCATACTGAAATACATGGCTTGAACCATATCTAACCTCTTTTAACAGTGGTCCCATGAACAGCAATATATGAAAACTTTTAGCTGACATTTCTGGGAAACAAATGGAGTGAGTGCCATACTCTTGGTATACTCATTGGCCTCTCTCAAGGTTTAATAAGTTATGACAGTCAGTTCACTGTCTTACAATAGTCCTTGCAAGCTGTTCGTTTCAAAAATAAAACATTAAATTCCAAGAATCAAAGTTTCTTAGCAACCAGACCTTGCAAACAAAACTATTGTACATGATATTTACATCTTTGTTGCCTGGGAATCCTGTCGCTGCTCCACACCTCACTCCAAACATTTGCTAAAAGCACTGAATGGTTCTTGCAGCTGCAGATGCCTTGCAGTTTAGGAAAGCTCAAGTCACAAACACGTAGGTGAGAGAGCTACAATTCTTGAGTGGCTGAGATTGAGATGAGTAATCGAGAGATGGTCGTTCTGAGCGTGGGTGGTGTGAGATTTGTAACCCGGGCTTCTACCTTGCAGCAGTTCCCTGAGTCCAGGCTCGCACGGATGCTGAATGACGATGACCGGGAATTTAAACAGGTGAATGGAGAGTTTTTTGTGGACAGAGATGGAATTTTGTTTAGTTACATCATGGACTTCTTGAGGACTCTCCAGGTCTCCTTACCTACTGATTTCTCAGACTATCAGAGGCTGCGGAGAGAAGCAGAATTCTATGGGCTCTACCCTCTGGCTGCTCTCCTGAGCCAGGAACACTTGCTGAAGCCAAGGCTGGAGATCTTGGAAGTCCGGTTTTCTCTCCAGGAGATGCAGGCCTTTTTCCGGATCTTTGGTTCCTGCAGTACCACTGTTGAGACACTAGCTGAACAGATCACTGTGTTTACAGGACAGCAGTCAGGACAGAGCTGGAACAGCCCTTTTCCTTCTCAGAAACCACTCGTTCCACTTCCTTTGGAAAGACCTTCTCATCACGACATGGTTTTTCGCTGTGGTACTGACTACTCTGCTGGTGATCAGTTTGTGGCCAGGTACTCTCCCTAGTGTGACTCCTCATTGTGGAAATGCCTTTGTGACTTCTAGTTCATGAAGTACACTCTCATCTGCTAGCAAAGCTCCTTTCAAAGAAACTGTTGCACAGCTGTCTGAGGGAAAAGAAATGTTTCCTTCTTTCCACTAGTTTAATGTTACCTTTTTCTAGTTCTGAAAGGCCGAGTTTAATTTCTGTTACACTGATTTGCCTGTTCTTCAACTTTCTAAAGCAGTGTTCTAGGATTTGGTTTAGAGTTCTGTTGGGTCTTTCTCTGCTCTTTCCTCCTCTCACTCTCCCGGGCTTTAGAATTTCACGACATCACTGACCTTATGGAGGACTTGAAAAACACAGAGTAAAATTAAGCAAAGGTAACAAAATAAATAAGGAGTAAAGCACTGAAGAGGCCTAAAATCTCCACTAGCTCATGGTCCAGAAGACTTTCATGTGGAAAAGAGAGAAAAGAAAATGGTTGAACAGGGTTAAAACCACCAGTGGAACAAAGATAGCAATTCAGGGACTGGAAAGCTTTTGTAAGAGCCTTTTGCTGCGGGGGGGGATAAGGAATAGATTATGAACCGTATGCTACACGGTGAGGTTTCTTTGAATTCAGAGCCAGGTTTATTAAGATTACTGTGTATCAGTGATTTTTGTGATAGCAGTATCATATTCTAATGACAACTTACATTTTTTTAAACAAGCTATTGCTGGATGTCTCTATTGTATGGAGACACGTTCTTACTGTATAAGAAAATGTAACCTAATTTGTCCTCTGTGGCTGCTGGAATATCTGGAATTTTATGGAACTATTTCCAGAAGGGTTATTCTATCTGAATATATGAATTGACACAGCAGTCTTTTGATTAGGTACAAAAAAAAGTATCTCTCTTCTAGCTTTCTTTAGCTGAGCAAGTAGAAGAGAAACTACTTTGCATTTGCAAAGCAACTTGTGAACCAAACCTTAACTTTATAATGTATTACTAATTTTAACGGACTAGCAATTGGTTGAGCAGATTATGGCAAGTAACATAGTGGGGAAAATATTCCTGTTTCTTTCCATTATTTCTTCAGATCTGGTAAATATTTTCCTTTTGCAGATCAATAGAAAAACTTATCTTGGGTAGTGAAACAAGTCGAGTTTGATGATGTTGCCTGCTGAATTTCTATCAACTTGGGTCTTCGTGGTGACAGGGACACTTTCACTTTTTTTGTGCTTTTCATGAATGTTTGGTGTACTTGCCTGTGAACTACGGAACAGTTTCACTCCCTGTCAGTTTATGCATTTTGTAGTAGCATTTTTACCTGACTTGTGTTCCTCAAAATGTCTGGATAGATTCTTAATCTCTATTTTGTATCAAGTAAAATCATTTGAGGCAACGTGAAAATGATTTCCGTGCTTGTTACCGCAAGACCTGGTGTACAAGGTAACTTTGCAATAAATGTCACTGTTTGTAGAGAGAGCTGCTGTGTAATGAAGACTGATGCTGTTGGGATGAATGTGTCTTCGCTGTCCTTTCCATCATTTACTCTCACCTGATCAACTGTTGCAGCAGTATCTTGAGCGTGCCATGCACCTCTCCTCCATTAAAGGAAATGAGATGGAGGTTATCACACCTATTCCTTAAGAAAGTGTGTTTTGATTTGGTGGTGAAAGAGAAGTGCTTCTTCCCCAGCATTTAACTGGATGAACTGAGAATTACTGTCCTTATAATAGGGAAAGAGTAAAATAGTCCCAAAATGAAGAAAAAAAAGTGTCTGGAACCTTGGCTGCTGTGAACTTGTGCAACTCTGCTGACCTGCACCATGAGGACCTGGATCATTTAAAAAAAAAATGATTCCATCCTTCAAGTAGTAATTAAAGTGTGTTGTAACTCCTTTTTTTTCTTATTTTAGGTGTGTTTCCATAAAGCCTGATACTAGAAAGCTGATTAATGGTACTAATGTGCTAGGCCTGCTGCTTGACACTTTACTCAAGGATGGATTTCACCTCATCAGCACCAGGACAGTCTCCAGTGAAGAAAAAATTGAATGCTACAGTTTTGAAAGGACGCAGAGGCCAGCAGGCCTTGCTGTCACAGTGAGCCAAACCCCAGGGAGCTCCAGGGTGGCACAGCCAACGAGAAACCAAGTGCAGAGAGGGAAATAAAGGCTTTTCCTTTCATCTTTTGAAGGTGGAAAGAGGGGTGTGTCAGCACTAGTGGCCTTTTTTTGTTGTCTTGTTTGAAACCACAACCATTGAGGGAAGTAACAGGTGGGTTTTTCTGCACGTATTTGCAGAGGGGGGGAATTGCTTTCCTGCCTTTTACTCTTCCATCCTCTTCAAACCTAAATAAAAGAACAACAGATTCAATACTGGTTGTGTGGACCAGATTCCATCATTTTCAAGGGTTGTTTTTGTTTTGCTCTCTGGCTAAAATTTATGTTAGGACTCACAAAAAATCATCCATTCCTTCTAGAAAATTATTCTTTATGTTTTGTTCTAATCCATAAGTAGATTTTCAATACATGATAATACACGAAAAAATAACAGCTCGACACAACTGTCCTCCCAGCAGTGGAGAAGTGGCTGCAGGAGGAATGCAAACCACAAGGGTTGAATTTTGCTTCTGTTTTCAAAAGATACACGAATGCTGAGTCTCTTGCAAGTAGCTGAACGCAACGTTAATGGAAACGTCCCAAGTTGTGTTGCTGTGTGTCTCCAGACGTGACAAAGCGGCTTTGTGAAGCCACCGCTAGCGTCCATGAAATAAGGTGTTACTGTCTCTTGCAGAATACTCCTCTGTCTTCTCTTCCCACTCTGAAAAGGCATTAATTTTGAGATCTGTGGTACTGACTTTCCAGAGAAGCTCCCATTCCTCAAGTTGGCATAAAACCGAAACCAATAATGATGAGTATTGAGTAAGTCAGTGACTGTGTATATTGTTGGTGAAGAGACTTGCCAAGAAGAAGAAACACAAGACAAAAGTGACAACTTAATACAGGGAAAGGTTAAAAAAAAATGGATTTGAGGCTGTATTTAAACATCATGCCTTAAATACTAATGTTGGCTGATAGCAGTGAGACTAGTGAGACTAGTTTCAGAACTCCTGGTAGTAACACAAGTAGGCTACTTTACCTACCACAAAAGTGCAAGTTTATTTTCCTTGCTGTAGCAGCCACTTTGAAAATTGAAGTTTGGAATACTCTTTATTGTTTGTGGGTTTTTTTGGTTGGTTTTTTTTTTTTTTGTTTTGGTGTGGGTTTTTGTTTGTTTGGTTTTAAATAAAGTGAAATAAAATATGAAATACTTCCAATTTTAAAAAGCCCCGGGGTTTTAATCTATGTCATCACTCATGCTCTGTGGCTCCTCCTCTACTCTGCCCTTGTGAGACCTCACCTGGAGTACTGCATCCAGTTCTGGGGTCTCCAGTTCAAGAGGGACAGAGATCTTGAGAGGGTCCAACAGAGAGCTACGAGGATGATTTAAGGAGCTGGAACACCCACGTTACAAGGGCAGGCTGAGAGACCTGGGGCTTTTTAGTCTGGAGAGAAGACTGAGAGGGGAGCTAATTAATGTCTACAAATGCATAAGGGCAGGGACAACCTCATTTCACTTGTGCATTGTGATAGGATGAGGGGCAATAGATCCAAGCTAGAGTACAGGAAATTCCACCTCAATGTGAGGAAGAACTTCTTTACCCTAAGAGTTGTAGAGCATTGGAATAGACTCCCCAGAGAGGTTGTGGAGTCTCCTTCTCTTGAGACTTTCAAGACCTGCCTGGATGCATTTCTGCGTGATCTGCTCTAGTTTTGTCCTGCTCTGGCAGGGGGGTTGAGCTTGATGATCTTTGGAGGTCCCTTCCAACCCCTAACATTCTGTGATTCTGTGAGAGCATGTGTGTGTGTGAATAACGTGATGCAAATTTGTTGAAAGTGTCTGACTGAGACCAGTAGAACCATGACTTAAAATTGAAGATAATTTGATATTAAGCTGGTTCTTCAAAGGAAGGCACCTTTCTGAATTTCTTTATACAAAAAGTGGAAGCAGCAATGGTACGGCTACAGGTGGTGTAGCTTCAATCTACAGCTAAATGGCAGTAGTCATAGAGGAAGGGGTCAAAGTATGTTCACGCGCAGATGAATATAAAAAGAGCATCAGTGTACTAGAAGGATCTTCAGCTGCCTGAGGTAGTTGCTTCCCTCCACCTTGCAGGATTATTTGTGGTACTTAAAGTGTTGCTGAACCTGGATGGCAAGTTTTCTATGCCCTCTTTGGGGTGGTATGCAGCTTATCCCCCAGGCACTGAGGCAGTTACTTAGAAGAAGTAGTGGTCAATATTTTTACTGTGCCTTCACATCTGAGGTCCCAAAGAGGCAGGGGTGCATCAGAGAGCTGACTGTGGTGTATCCGCAGCAGAGTAGTTCACACTGGTGGGTTTCCGCAGAAGGCAGTGGCTGTACAAGTAGAAGTGAATTTAGCTGATGGGAGCTCAGATTAGCTATGAGTCTGAGTGATTTTAAAAGCCTGGTCAAAACCAGATTATGTGTTAAACTGAGAACTTTCACCCAAACCTTGGCAGGCAAATCAACTCTAGTATCGTAAATACATGATCTCTGCTGGACTAGAAGTGTACTGTAGGTGACTTGGTCATGGTTTTACGTGCGACAGAACCAGGAGCTCTGATGGCGCACATCTAGCTCTATTTTTGATTGAATAGGAATGGGATTTTGAAACATGTAGACATTTTTTTCCAGTAAAGTTGGAATTTTTGATTCCTGACATGATCCACTTTTTCCAGTCATTGCCAACTTTCTCTAGAGAATCCCCTTTGCCTGGGAAGGTGCAAAATTTGCCAATTTCAGTAAATTTAATGCTGTATTTGCCTTTTTATTCTACCTTGGATTGAGAAAAAAATGTGCAAACTGTTGCACTGCCTGAGATACTAGAAATGAACTGCCGTAGTGTGTGTGGGAGCCCTCTTGCTCACTTAAGAGTGAGCAGTGAGCTCTCTGCTTTTTAACACAGAAGCAGGTTGCCAGAGTAGTGTAAGAGCCTAACTATTGTGTGCCTCAAACCTTGTGTGATGGTAGGGTCTCGAAAGACCTGTCTGGAAGGAAGAGGTGTTGCTTGCTTTTAATGTCTCTGTGCCCCCCTTTGACTCCTTGCAGATATGCCTTAACAAAAGGAAGAGATGGTTTCTCCATAGGTGGGACTCTTTCTGCATATGTGGGAGGTCTTTTCTTTAGTTAAGTGCTCCAGCTGACCGTACCATGGGGAAGGTGGATGGCAGGCACCACACTACTTCTAGCTCATGGGCTCATGCAAAGCAACACCACTTCCTGTGGAAATTGGGAATGCCACCCAGATATCTAAAGGGTATAAAAGGGTCAGAAAAATATTGATCGTGGTTGTGCAGCCACCACCAAAGAACTGAAGACCTGGACTGATCCAGTGAGACGTTGCTGGATCCACAGGTGGTGAGAACCTTTTCTCTCTCTCTCACTCACTCCCCCTCTCTTTTCCTCTTTTCTATTAACTCCTTCTTCCTCTTCCTCATAATTTAGTTGCGCTGTAAAATAATCGCCTACAGAAATTAACACTTTTATCCATACTGTTTGTTGATTGTTCCATTAGGGAGAACTAATAAATTGTTTTGTTATTGTTCCTCGGAGTCATTGTTGTGACTCTGCCGCCCCGGCTACCTTGTCATGCAGGGACAGCCTATTTCGGGGGATCACAAAGATTCACCTCCGTCGTTGTCCACTGAGTGGGACAAGACAAGTAGTAAATTCACTGGAGGTAAAGGACACCAAGCAGTACGATGGCACCGTCATTCTGTCCCACACAGACTGCAGTGCACATGGCAAAAGCAGATCATCTAAAAAGGTGATAGCTTGCTCGATTTGCAGAGGGCAGATGATTCTGAAAGTCAACACCTCAGTAGTCTTGTATTTTCTTTCTTGTTTTAATTGTTTTTCCCTCCTTTATATCTGGCTTTCATCCTGTAATACAGAAATATCTAAGAATGTCCAGGGCTTTACCAGTACAGTCTTGTGGTGCCTGTTGGATATCCCAACAGGACAGAGAGAACACACATTTTCCAGCCCCTTGTTCTCACACTGTGTTGACTTCCTTTCATAGTAATTAATTACATTTTTTTGTGCTTTTAAGTAGCTTTTTGTCTGTTTCTTCACACCCTTGGAATTTGTCTTATATTTTTCTTGCCTCTTCTGAGGACATGTTACTTACTTATCACCTGAATTGTTCAGTAATCTGCTGATAGCAGGAAGGAGAGAGATACTGTATACAAGGAATTAATAGCCATAGGGCAAAAGAATGATGCTGGAGTAACTGAATCATGCCCTGCTTCTTCATGCTTGTAAATAGGGGTAGTTACTTCTGCTCTGACTTTGGCAAAACTTTTCTTCACATTGGGCTGTTTCCACTTCTTACCTATTTTGGTTGATATCTGGTTTCCCAATGCTCAAAACCAACACCTTTAATCTGAGCTGAGCAAGGCTGGTAAGTCTAAGGTATATCCAACACACAATCTGGGTGATACTTCTTTTGATCCAGAGCTGAATCAGAAAGCCACGAAAGAGGATCAGAAGTCCTGTTTGAGATCACAATGAAGCGTTCATAACTTTGAATATTTTGTTGTTGTTGTTGTTTTAAAATATGTTCCCAGATTGCTGGAAAGTGTTATTGAATATTCATTGAGAAAAAAGCTGGGAGCTATCCAAGGAGGGAAGGGAGATTCATTGCCTCTTACTCTTTCCCTCTGATTTGTGCTGAACCATTGCCAGGCTTTAACTTTACAAGGTTTATTTTTATTGATTTTCAACAATAAACAGTGGGAGTATCTACAATAAAAGATTTACAGTGCATCATGAGGAAATACAACTCCCTACCAAACATTATATTGATCTATTCCCAGATGCTACTGAAACAGCATATAAAAGCCCAAATGAAGTCCAGTGATGGAGAGCTTCCTCTCTAGTGACAGATGCATATGACTGTTATGTCTTCAGAAAACAATAAAAGGGAAGGGAGTGACTCTGCTTCTTTGACCATATCTTCAACAGCCCAGTTAAATCTGTCAACTCAATGTAATCCACATAAATAAAGAATTTGGGAACCAAGGGAACTGCTAGTGTGTCTGAAGATTCCCATTCTTTGAAGCTGCCTCTCCTGCAGCAGTCAGGCCATAATTAGTCACAGAAGGCCTTGTTGTGACTAGAAAATGGATGGACCAATAATGATTTGAATAGTCTGGAACTGGCTAGAGATATGCCTGAAGCCCTGAATGTTCTCAAATGGGTGGGATGTAAATCACTAGTCATCGTATAAAATACAAATAAATCTGACTTCTATTTAACAAAAAAATGGGACGGACAGTTTTCTAGATCATCATGTAGTTTCTGCTGAAATAACCCCCTGAAGTGTGATCTGATGTGTAAATTTTTCCAAGAACCCTTCCTCCAGTTCCACTCTGTTTCCATTCTAGTGCAACGGTTCAATAACCGGTGGCTTCTTTCTGGTCAGAAGGATGATGAATGTAGTGCTAGAGGTTGGAAACAGTAATGTGTACAAGTCTGCTGTAGAGAATGAATGGAGGACTTTGCTTTCTAAGCAAGTTTGTGCTACATCAGTCAGCTGAGCGCTTGCTGAAACTGTGAAGAATTAAACATTGCATTGTTCCATCCTGATTCTCCACCAGAGAAAAAGGCAACAGATTGAAGACATCATGTCTGGAGTTTTACTAGGACTTTGGAGTCAGGACCTCAGTTTTCTTTGAATTTCAAAGGCAGTTTGTAAGTTTCGCCAAGTGCCTCCTGAAAAGACTGGTCTCTGTTTTTAGGTTTTGTTCCCCAGTGATAACTAAACTGAGTAATAAAATAATTGCCAGCATACGGTTTTATTTACAATGTTGTATTCAACAATAAGCAGAAGGCATGCTGATCCTTCTATCCTTTAATACTTGTGTCTTTTTACTACATCTTCAGCTCACTCCTCAGCCTGGTCACTGGTGGAATTGAGGACAAGGCAATGTGATAAGGGCAGGCAGAGATCCACAGGAGGTGGCAAACTCACTTCTTTACCATTACAGAGAGGGTGTTAGAGAATAAAATTCGTCTGGAAAGAGTCACTGTCTTTGTGGGACCAAAGAGACACAACCTATTGTATTGAAGGAAGGACAGTTAACAGAGCTGTCAGAAATTTCGGTGCTGCCAGACAAGGAAAAGCAGATCTTACAGGGGTGAATGAATGGGTGGGTGAGAGCTGCTAAGGGAACGTGGAAAAGACTGAATGGATGTGAAAAGGAAGAATAACTTAGGAGACTTAAATGTTCTTGGGACTGTAGGGACGTTGTGGGCTTTTTTTTTTCCCCAATGTGTTAGTGGACCTGCAGAGCATCTTACATCAATAGTTTGCATACCCGAAGAACAAAATTTCTTCCTTGAAGGTAATTTCTGCATCTGCACTATGAAGCAAAACATTGTAAGATCCAGACATAAAATGGGTTAATCACGCCAATACCTCACATCTGGAAACAGAAGCTAAGCTTTTGGTGGCAAAATAGGCAAACTCCGAAGGTCAGAATACTAGCGTGTTGACTTTGTTTCAATTCCAGTTTCAGTAACCTTGTTAGTAACTTCCTAGTTTTCCATAAACTGAAAGTCTATCTTCTGGAACAAACTGGTTTGTTTACATTATGTTTTCCCCATTTGCAAATCCATCCTCAAGCCATGTAATTTTCCAGTGTTACCTGTGAGTGTTCAAAACATTATCTTTTGAAGATGGCTCAGCAAACTGTGGATCCTTGGAACATGTTAATGACTTAATAATTAATAAGGCCATGTCAAGAATGTAAATGAAAACTTGTAACTGCACGGCCCTTGATGTAACTGAGATCCTTCTCCCATCTTTGGTTAGGCTAACGATGTTTTCTGTTGTTACTGAATAAGAGTTTTCTTTGACAATTGAAGTGTGATAGTGCAGTCTAGACTTCACTGGTGTTCAGATACACTCCTGAAATCTCTACAGATACACGTGGAAAAGGATGGGCAAAATACCATCTTTTTGCTAGACCCATCTTTAATTGGAAAGCTTCTCTGCAGAACTTAGATGGAAAATGCACTAACAGGCACAGGGACACCTGTGCAACCGCTCCATCGGCTATACCTTGCCCTTACGAGTTGCGCTGTAGCAGTCCCTCGTGCTTAGCTATTGAAAGCTTGACTCATGCTCTCACTGAACTTCTGAGGCAGGCTTGATATTAAATAGAAAAGCTGAACATCACCTGAAATCATACAAATGGGACATCAGTCTGCCAAGGTTTAGATCATGTGTGTTCCATGGAGGGATCTAGACTGACTTCTTGTCTACCTCTAGCATCAAGCTATAGCCACGAGCAGCGGATCTGATGATGACAGTTCTTAGATCACATCTGCAGTGTTCAGAATATCAATATGTGGATTTCTGTTCTTCTGAAACTAGTGGTGACAAGCATGTGGGTCTTCTACCAGAGGCAACACCTCCTGTCCAAAGACTACACCACTCCTTCAAGCTGGTTGGATAACAATGTGGAAATAAATATTTTGGAAGCTCAGAACAGCGCATTTTAACCCGGTAATGAAAAACTGCTGAGGACATTACTCCGTATCTGATCTTGCAGATGTACATATTCACATCTCTTGAGATCTGGGACAGCCAAAGTGAACACTGTACTGAAATGGAGTCATTACCACCTTTCCCCCAACCTTTTTAAAGATAAAGTGGGATCTCTTTCCCATAGGGAAGTGATGTTACTAATGATCTAACATGCTCTCATTAAAACACCCTGGGACAGAATGGAGTGACTAAAATAGAAGATGATGACGGATAGGCACTAACCTGTTAAAAAACCACTTTGGTGGTTGAAAGCAAAGGGCAGAACTTTAAAAACATTCCAAGTATTCCAGATCAAACAATCAAACACCACCATATTGACAAAAGAAGCAGATGAACTACTACATACAAGGAAGTCGATTCTTTTAGTATCAATTTGTGCTGTTATTGGAGGCAGCTTTCCTTCCAGAGAAGGTTCTCTTGAGACTGTTCTAGTACAATGGCATTTAGTTGGTATGTGGTAAAACTGTCCTGCTAATTGAATCTTGGAAGGCTTTATACTCATTGGATACGCATAATGAGTCAGGAGCTGCCTTGTGGTGAGAAACAGAAACATGGACATGAACACTGCTACAATTACTGGTGACATAGCAACAACAGGTCTTCATTGAAGGCTGAAGTTGAAAGTCTGGATGGCACTAACAGCTGAAAAATGCAGGAAGTTCCCGTGTCTGTAAGCTCCCCTAGTTTGAACCACACCTGTCCTCTCTAGCAAGTGTAGAATCTTACAGTCCTCTTCTGGTTCTGACTGAACACAGGAATATTTTCCATGGAACCAGTCCTACAGGATGCTAGAAACTTAACAGAAAATGACCTCTCAGTACCAGCAGAGCAGAGAATAGTTGAATAGGCTGGACATCCATGGAGTCGTATATAAGGGGTAATTCTGAGCTTGATGGGGCAGGGGGTTTCTGGATTGCTGTTGGTGGGTTGACCTTGGCTGGATGCCAGGTGTCCATCAAGCTGCGCTATCACTCCCTTCCTCAGCAGGATGAGGGCAGGGGGTGAAAATAAGATTGGAAAAAAATCCTTATGGTTCAACATAAAGGCAGTTTAATAAATCAAAAACAAAGGCTGCACACAGAAGCAAAGGAAAACAAAAGATTCACTTTCTACTTCCCATCAGTAGGTGATTTCCAGCTACTTCCTGGGAAGCAGAGCTTTAGTACACATAGTAGTTACTCCAGAAGACAAACTTCTTAATAGCAAATACCCCTTCCCTCCCGTTCTCCTTTCTTTTGTTGTTCAGCAGATGTTATAGTACGGAATACCCCTTTGGCCGGTTTGGGTCTGCTGTCCCAACTACGTCACCTCCCAAGATCTTGTCCACTGCCAGCCGATTGGTGGGGGTAGAATGTTGAAGAGACAGCCTTGATGCTGTGCCAGCCCTGCTCAGCAGTAGCCAAAAGACTGGTGTGTTATCAACACCTTTCTAGTTACCAATACAAAGTGCAGGGCTGCTATGGGGAAGATTAACTCCATCCCAGCCAGATCCAATACAATTGCTCTCTCTGCTTGCAGCTGAAGGATCCAAAGGTGGTTCAACCTTGTCAAAATTAATTTCGGTGTCACTGTTACTGATAATTTCTGCTCTATCATCATGGGTGCTGAGGCGTCCAAGAACTGCAGACCACAAACCATAAAATATCCAAGGTAATTCCAACTCAGCATCACCGGACAGCCTGGTGTTCCCAGGTTTAAGCTATGCTTAACCTCAGAAGAATTTATGTAGGAGAAAATCAGGATCTGTTTTGCAAATGTTCTGCTCCTTGTCACCCTCTAATCAAGGTCTAGCCATGGTGGAGACTTGCTGACAGCCTAGGGCCAGAAGTGGGAACAGCGAAAGAGCTCTGGTCTTTCTCAGAGTTTCTGCTCAGGCAAGCTACAACCAGAGGCCAGGTGCTTGTATCACTTGTGACATCTTGAGGCAAGATGTTTTGCTTGTTCAGCCTTCTTAAGAAGATTCATGGGATGCTCACCAAGCCAAGTAAAATGTATCTTACACAGATAGTCTTTAATGACACCGCTACATGACACAACAAGCAGTTTGAATGCTAGGGAGGCCGTGCTCATTCATGGGGTATGCAGTGATATGGAATGCCTCCTAGGCTAGCACAGTTTCTCCCACAAAAAAAGTAACAAAAATGCCACATTTTCTGAAACTAAAACCCAATCTCCATTTATATTAACATTCAAAGAGCTGTTAACAAATAATCAAAGACTACCTGGTATAACCTTGGCTGATGAAAAGCACTATTTTGTAGCCAGTGGCAGCCTGAAGAGCGAGGGGATGGCAGGATTGACACCGGTCTCGCACCAAGACGCACAGTTCTTGCTTTCACAGGTGCTGCAGAAAAACATTCTCCTGTGCAGGAGTATCAGACACACAGGCACCAAGAGCTGCAGGCACTGCCTGTGTACCAGTGCGCACACATGCGTGGAGGAGAATTCCAAGTATTCTTAAAGATATTGAAATCCAGGTTGGTTCTTTTTTGTTTGTCTATATAGTACCATGAGGAGGATGAAAGAAACTGGCAGAAGTAAAGAAGTTCAATATAAATTTTTTGGGTTTAATGTACAGGGTGACAGAGAAATTCCTATCCCAAGGACATGCTTTATGGGGAATCAGAGCAGTTTCACCAGGCCTAGACATCTCAAAGGAAGAGCCTCTTGGCAGACTGAGAAACTCAAACACTATAAATCACCAGAACCAGGTGCTATTTTTACAAGAACTCTAAAATAAATGTGAAAAAAATAGAAATACATTTAAGAATTTGTCAATTACTGTTAAAAATAGCCACTGCTCTGGACAACGGCTCACAGCTAAAGAGAAAAAGAGGCTGTTTTAGAGGAAACAGATGCTTTCACAGTGTAAGGTAGTGCCTCTCTCAGACTACTTACTTTAGGCCCGAATAAGCATAAAATAATGGGATTGCAGTATCACAGCTCTGCAAGTAACCTGCATGCTCTAAGCTACTAGAATTGCTTGAATGAAATGTTACAGGTACTCCAAAAATCATGAGGATGTCCAAAAGTTTAATCCTAATTTGGAAACGAAATAAACACTTTACAGAAGAGGAAAAACCCCGTAATTTTTCTGATGAAGTTATTGAATCTTCCTCAACCCATACAGGCTCTCATCACTGACACTTGTAAATTGTAAAGCCCCCTGTCAAAAACAAACAAAAAACCTGACCCCCAACAACCAAAACAACTCAAAAAGCCTCTTCAAACATAGGAAAAATGAAAATAGTTGAGGGTAGATTGAAGGAGGGAAGATGTGAATCCCCTTCCTGGTTGCTGAACAGCAACAAAGTTCTTTAATGTTGCCAGTTGCTCCCTGCTTTCCCTCTTCAGCAACTTTAGAGAAAGTAAGAGCATAAAGCAGTTTAAAGCCACCCTTACTGGTGCTCTCTTCAGCAATAAACCCCAGAACTTTGGCATACTGGAGATCTGTGATGTAATTCACAAATAGTCAGTTATCTCAGTGTTCATCTACTGGAAACATAAGGTATTCCTTTAGTGAGCTTTAATGGGTACTTATATTTATTGTATGCTCATTTTACCGTTACTTCAGGAAACATCTTAGGAAAAGAATACGGAACTTGCAAGGAACGGCACAGTTAGTCCAATAAAAGCAAATTCCACTGCCCTTTGAAATCCTACCTGCAGCCTGCTTTCATCTGCTAAGGGTAGCGGTTATCACTGCCAACAACCTTTGAACAAAACCGTTTTGTGACTTCCATTCCTTTTTTGCACATATCCTTGATTTAACAAGAGAGATGGGGAACACATGCGGGCAACTTCCACTGGGCACTTTATCGGGAACAGGATAAGTGTACTTGAGTCCCTGTCACGGGCTTCCGAAACCCAGGTTTTCTGTTTGTGGAAGGGTTCCCTCACCTCGAGACCGCTTCGGCCAGTTTCTCAAACATTTCTGATGGATTTTAGCTAGTCATGAATATTTTTTAAGCAGCTCTTTCATCTGTCCCTGTCTTTCCCATTTCCCCTCTTCAATCACAGCATGTACCCTCACTCTCTGTTGTTTTTGCCAACTGTTCTAAGATATCTAATTACAATCCCTTTTTTTTTTTTTTTTAAACGTGTACAGAGGGGGTTGAGGAGAAAAAGTCCTTAAGCACTTCAGCTTTCTCGGCACCATGCTAGTCTCCTGTTTTGTGTTGTAGCACATTAATTCTCTCAGCAGTCTTACTGCTGCTACAACTGTTGAGTTTTCAAATGAAGACATGATTTTATAACCCATAAACGAAGACAACATTTTATACCTAGGCCATACTTGTTGCAGAAAGATAACAACTCTGCATGGTTTATCTCAGAGCAGAAGATCCTGGAAACTTACCTTGAGCCACCCCTTACCACCACAAACAGTGCCTTTTAAGCACATGTACATCATCAGATTCTAGACAGTAACTGCCTGTGCACACACTTATACAGCACCTCCAGCATTCCATCACCCAACGGACAGTGACCATCACAAGGCTGATTTTAGGTTCCTTTAACAAACACTTTTAAAAAGTGCCAAAATGCCCAATAGGCGTCCTTCATTTTTTTCTTAAAATCTTAGACAATTACCTCTTTTGAAGATTTTTGGTTTCTCAACACATGGGAAAACACAACCTGGAAGAAAGCAGCTAGTTGCATTGGTAGCAACTTAAGCCACATATAAAACCAGATTAAAGCAAAGTGAATATGAATAAACCAAAACAAAACCAAAAATCAAACAAAAAACCAAGCCTCTTGGTAAAACTGTACCTTGTGCAATAGCAGAAGCTCTCATAGACGTGCCTGCAGGATAGTCCCAGGCATTAAATAAGGCTGGAGCCTACATCTGGCTGGTTCGCTGGTAGCTTACAGACTTTTATGTCTTAAAATCTATTACCTGCATTCTCAACAGAAGTGTTTCTAAATCCTTTGCATTAGCCAGACTGCAAATGCAGTATTAAAGTATGCTAGTCTTCAGTTCTGATCACAAGGACAAAGTGCTGTTCTACATTTTCACTGCAGCTCCTTAAGAATCAGCTTCTATAAAGACATTAAGAGGCTGAGTACAGCCACTCTCTTTAACTGAGCTTTGACGTTTAATTATCTATTCAAGAGGGATAAAACTCGATTCCAAGTTAATTTTTACAAGTGCACACAATTCTCCCCATTTTCTCCATTGGTGATAGGGGATGAACACAACAGCTTGAGTGCGAGGAATTGCTGAATTGAAGCACACCCTGAAACCTCCACAACCATACCGACCACCAACAGGGGGCTGTCTGGCTACACCATCTTACCGCGTCTGCAGTGAAACCCTTTTTCTGACTGTAACCTACCCCTCCACACACGCTTCCTCAAACTGCTTGTCGCACGGGTCATTTAACAGGTTCCATACCTCCAAAACAGCAGACCTCTTTTTCATCTGTGTCCGGTACTACTGGAAACGCCTCCTTTTTGTGGCTGAAGTTTCATTTCACATAAATAATAGTTTATATATTTATTGATCTGTCCGAAAAGAACAGATACTGCTTATTGGAAAAGAGGGAGACTTTCACACTGTCTTGGTGACAGGAAAGATGTGTCACAGCAGTTTCCATATGCTGAGAAGCTGTACCTATATGAGCATTTTAGTGTTAGATTCATATATAGGTGCCAATCCTCTGCAGAAGAGGTAGACAAAGATGTTTTCGGTCCCTTTGATACCGATTTAAAGAGCAGATAGGCAAAGTCTCTCTGTACAGGTATCAAGAAAGGAAGAACAAGGTGCCAAATACTCCTTATATAGGTTGAGGCAACGGAAATTACCTTAAACATTGACCTGCCATTCTTGAGAGCAGAGGGAACTTTTCCTTGGTGCCAGCTCTGTTGCTCACACAGCAAGCACATTCAGCTGGCTGAGCTTACAAAAAAACTAACCCAAAGTCATTCAGTGAAACCACCATGGAAATATCAGAGCCAGGCTAATACTGAAGGAAACAGGAAGACTCTGTCAGTCCCAAACTTGTCTGGCTTGAGAACCACAGGACTGTAGAACCATAGTCATATATTATTGTTGACTATTCTAGCTGGTCCAATAATATAATCCCTGAAGCTTTTTCTTTGCCTTTATTGAAATAAAACATAAAAAATGTATACAATTGAGACTCTATATTCTATAATTTATGCCTTATAGAGTTCAAATTTTATAATACTTTAAGTTTTTTGGAGTATTTTATGAGAGATTCCAAAATGTTTCACTTTTAAAACCACTTAAAAGTGTAAAAGTTGCTGACAGAGGGTTCCTTTATAGGTAATAAAGCCACATGCTTGCCCTGCAAAAACCATATGGAAATGTGAAACTTTCTACCCATGTCTGTCTCCTATGGCTATAAACATCAGAAGAAAACATATTATGGATACATTATTCCCATCTCTCAACAGAAACTAAGTCTGCCTCTAGCTACTCAGCACTGTATACATAAGATTAAAGATTCAAAATGGATAAATGCTGCTATAATACATTTGTTAATTTCAGAACTTTTGAATTTACAATTCAAATTTTACATTAAGAGTTGGAAGCAATATTAGATAAATTTCATTCATTAACATAGAGCCATTATAAGTGAATCAAATATGGAAAAAAATACTGAGGTGTTGCACCTGAGAGCCATTAAATAACTTCCAACAGAAAGAAACTGTTAAGAGTGAAAAGTAATACCCCAGTGATATTAGACCTCTCACAGAAAGATGCCACTCATACCATCACATTTTCTTCACCATTTTTTTCTTTTCTTTTTTTTTTTTTCTGAATATAGTTAAACATTATCTTCTGATGCACACAACTGCCACTTTAGAAAGGAGAATCACGTATCTCAGACTAAGTTTTCCTTTCAATACATTTTAAACTTTTTGTTTTAAATGAAGAATTGCTGCTCTCCTTCAAGTTTAACTGTGGTAAAGTAGTAGCTCACCACTTTGGATATATTTCTATCAATTACTTCTTTTGACTTGTATGACAGGGGGCGGTGATGAAGAACATAAAGGGACTCTAAACATTTCAAATTCCAAACATTATTGCTAGTATTGCTCCCTGTTTAGGAAAGAATTCCCCCAATAATTAAGATACCACGATTTAGGGTAAAGCTGAATCATTTTCCGATTTCTATCTGAATATCGAGTACAGAACCACTCTCACTAGTAAAATGTGCCATATGCACTACCAAGAAAACTGGTTTTGGATTTGAAGAACAATGGCCTGCAGAAGTCATAAATACATAGGTGTAAGTGACTTTACAATTTTTTTTTAAGATCCACTGTTTACCACTGTACATAAGAAACTGTTACAATTTAACTAGTTCATCCTTTCTGCAACACAGATCTTTACAGGTAAATTTATTGTAAAATATGCTGATGTTCAAGTGTGAATGTTAGGTTTAGTGTATAAAAGCTTTTGCAGAATATTGAAGACGTTACTTGTGAAACATTCAAAAAAATGGGACAAGCAAGTATTTAATAATAACATCTCTACAAGCAAAACAAATCAATGGTAAGATCAGAGACAAATCAGAGTATTTGGGGGTTCACAGGACTGGACAAACAGATCATGAATAAACAACACAGAAACTCCATTTTTCAGCTTGAGCTGGTAACAAGGAAAGGCGATTGCAGATCTGGTCTTTAAAAGATGCACAATACTCACATCTTACTCCGAGATCAGAATTAATAAATGCCGTAGAAAATTCCATGATGAAATGCATTACTGTAGTACAGCTACTAAACAATAGAGTTGGGTTTTTGGTTTTTTTTTTTAAACAAGCAAAAACCCAACAGCTCTTCAAGATAAGTGCCTATTACCCCTATTTAGAACGTGGCATGGAGGTGTAGAAACTACAGTAGTATGCAACAGTTTGAGAAGACAGGAGACTGTCAACAGACACAACATTACACAGTATTTTAATTCACATGACAACTAAGAAGCTCAGCTACAAATGTGAACAGCCAGTGTTTCTGTCAGACATGAGGTTCTGAAGTCAGACACCTGTGAAGTGAGGAATACAAGTACGACAAAAACAACAGCCTGGTAAACCTGTTTAGCATTATGTGAGAAAAAAAGAAAAAAAAACAAACCCAAAACACATTACATCTGATTCTTAGGAATTCTCATTTGACATAACCATGAAGACAGAGTTTCCTCTATCTGTAGTCTTTTGTTTCATTGCCTACAAAATTACCTACCTACAGCAGCACCAGGCTTCTTGCTTGCCCAGTCCACAAACATCTTCCCTGGGTCAGCACTGCACCAGGCCAATCCTATCCGATTAAATATTCGGTACGATCATGAAGATTGCTTCATAGTACACTAACACAAGGGGGCAAATGAAGATTGCAGAATCTTGAAGCAGCAGTTTTCTAACTTATTGCTTCATTTTGTAATCTTTGTGTTCTTTATACAGTTTTTACAGTTATTTGTGTGTATTTTGGTGTCCCCCACCAAAGCATTGCCCCCTTTGAGCTCCAATTCCCTTATTAGTTGAAACATTTTATTTACTTTCACAAAGAAAATGAGAGAACTGCAGCATCTTTCACATGAAGAAGGGCCAAGAGAGCTGGAACTTCAGCCTGGAGAAGCTTGTCTGTGTGTGATCTTACAAAAGGTTATAAATGCCTGCTGACGGGGGTTAAGGAAGTGTAAACAAGACATAACCAAGCTCTTCTCAGTTGTGTCCAGTAACAGGATAGGAGGTGACAGGCACAAAACGAAATGCAGGAAATTCTATCTGAACAAGACAGGTTGCAGAGTCTCTATCCTTGAAGATACTCAAAACCTGACTGGACATAACCTTAAAAAAAAAAATAAAAAAAAATAGCCTGCTCTGCCTGATCCTACTCAGACTAGATGATTCCAGAGGTTCCTTCCAACCTCAACTACTCATTCATGAGGTAGCAGCTAAGAGCACTAATGAGGTTGTCCTCTTCTGTGTGGAATACTATGAGGGGGATGAAATTGAAATTGACAGTGATTTCACAGATGACAGCAAAAGCTACTACTTAACAGTCTGCATTCCCATCAGGATGTGAAGCACAGAGCACTCTAGTGAATGTTAGGAATGATCTGAGGTGTGCAAGCCCCTTTTCCCAACCCTGACTCATTGTCATTGCCTCAGGCCAGATCCCTTCTGTTAGGCTGCTGCTTCTTCCAATTTCAAGGAATAAACAAAACCCCCCAATTCTTTGCCCAGTCTGTCCCAATCCTTCCAATTTTACAGTTCATCAGATCTGTCCTTCCCCTATCAGTTCTTAGCTCCAACCTTCCAACATTATATTTTTAGACATGCTCCTCTCACTGGTTGTCTTCATTCCTATACAGCTAAGCCTCAGTTTTGTTTTCAAGCAGGCCTATCTTTTCTTTCCCTTTTATATGAATTAAACATCTTTTTCCCTGTACAGTTCCCTAGGCCTAGCAGAAAATAAGCACCTGAATTGAAAGCAGCAAGCCTTCCCTTCTTACATCAGGCACGATCCTTAGGACCTCAGAGCTACGGTGCAGAGGGTGTTTCGTTCACCCACAGGCTACGGGACTACCCATGCAGGTAAACCTCTGGAAATACAATTGCTAATATTATTTAAGGCAATTGTGAAGTATGTGAGAAATATGACCTTCTTTTCAAAGTTTTAGGAACTGAATAGTTTGAGTAGGTCTTCAGAAGCACCTGAAGTCATTTTCTTACTCCAGACAGGAACTTTGGTTGCTCAGTTGAGCTCTGGTTCTGCAAATGTCCAAATTGTATTTTCATCACGTCACTAAACTGCTATAAGCTGCTAGGGCCACCAAACAAAGCAGCCCAACCTTTCCCCTTCTGCTTCTTCCCACCCACTTCCTGCCAGCCCCTGCCTTTTGCCAATAGCAGGGGTTTGCACGGTGACCCAGAAGGAAGCAGCCTGTTTCACTATCCACACAAAGGCCTGCACTGGCACAAAGCAGCGGTCAGGAACAAATGGTTTGGCCACTGGACTTTGACAAAGCAATGCAAATAGACATACTTGTAGCACGCTCTCAAATCTTGCTGATCAGCTCTTTAGATTCACAGCTACTCATAGAAGTCCTGGAGATAAAGCCTAGATACATTAAAATACTGGGTTTACAAGAGTGACAGGATGGATGGGCCTCTGCAAGCACCACGGTCTGCAGCATGCTAACAAAAATCAGTGACCTTTAAAGAGAAGGGAATGGTGGAAGAATAATGTATTTTTCTTTTCTGGGCCACAGGGGCTGGTCTTTCCAAGCATTTCTCCATTTTCAAACAGCTGAAATGTATATGCAGGGCTTTAGTGTTAAGCAGTTACAGATAAGCAAATATAACACACTGTGACTTCAAGAAGCCTCAGCAAGAAGGCTAACCAAATTTAAGCCAGATAGCCTATTTTTTTCAACCTTGTTTTGGTCACCTATCTTATGAGATCTGTAGTAGCTTTACTGCATAGCTCTGCTATTGGGAACTGCTCAGATCCGAACTAAACTGGAAATTTTAGCCATTGGTGATTTTATCAGTTCACATCCATAGCGGGGGCGGACAAGAAAAGTGTTGTTTTTACGAGTACATACACCATGCCAAAATTCTACATGGTCAAATAATGCAGATTTATGAATTATGAAAACTTGGAGTCATATTCATCTACCTCATGTTTGTACTTGTGCGCCTGCACCAGTAACAGACCTGTGAAGCCTGAAATCAAAACAAATCCCCAGTGTAGATAAGCTTTTTTCTCCTTTTAAAACATCTATATGGTGTATAAGCTTGAAACTGTAAACACTTACTTGAAGAAGGCATGTGCATTTTAATGGTAAAATATAACAGGGTTAATAAAGTGAGATTAGCAAGTGATACTGAGTCATGATAGTGAAGAAAATAAAATCTTAAAAGGAAACACACTTTCAGATCTTGACTGTATCTAAAATTAGTGACATTTACATAACCATTAGTCTACATTTGACTCACCACAGTTCTTGCATGCAGCTTTTAAAAGGAAGGGAGCCCAAGTAATTACCATTCTCACTGCAGCGATTTCAGTCATCTCAATGAAAGATTCCTCTGCAAGAGAAACATATTAGTGGAAGATGAGAGGGGAAAGAAAAAAAAAAAATTCAGCAAATTCATGGTCAGATACACAGTTTAAACTTCTAACCTTAAAATTGTTACCTGTCTATCGATTTAAGAAATGAAGTGTTTAATAGGTGTTAAAAATTTTGGAAGACACTTCTGCTTTATGTGTTCACTTCGCTAAATACATGACATAACATTTCCCAGTTCCACTCATTAAGAAAACGCTGTAAAAATGAACACACAGCTTTAAGAGTTTTAGTAAAGGAACACTGACATTTAAAGTAACACAACTTATATATATTTTTGAAAATGATAAAAACACACTTACCAAAGCACAGATAGACAGGGGTAGCTTGAGATGGCTCCTTTACCAAATTCACTTTCGTACAAACCAAAGCATTCACAGTTACATGTATATGTCTATTCTATATTTACCGTCAGATACTATGAAGTCGTAAATACTGTTTCTGAATAGATGAAAATACAAAAGCCAAGAAAGCGTTCATAAACAACGTATACATTAGAACAACAAAAAGGCAACAGGAAATACATGAAACGTCCTTTTTCATGACTCACATGCAGAAGTGGCTAGCCTTACTTCAGCAGCACAGTTAATACTGGAGATATTTACAGTCTTAACACCAATATTTACGTGCTGCTAAGGTATGACAGACATCAGCATCACAAGATTGATTAATTCCTAAGTGATATTTCTCTTCAGGATGATGTAATCCTTGTATTTTTGAGGCAGCACAATATGGCCTGCACCTTTTCAAAACCCACAAACCATTATGTGCTGCTACGTTATGCCAAGGTGTCTACCATACTTCAAGGAAATAGAAACACATGCTGAAAGCTGAATGCAGATTTTTCTTATTGAACATTAGTTTTCATGTACTGGTATCAGCTGTATTAATACACTAAAAATGCTTATAAAACATGTGTCCATTGTCAAGCTGAGTGTTTATTTACAGTGAATCTCTAGACTTTATTGTCAACAGTGCATAATACCTTAAAGGGACAAGAAGCAGGAACTGGACAACTGTGCATATGATTTAGAGGAACTAAAGATTATGCAGATGTTTACTTCAAAACAAAAGAATAAAGTCTGGGTTATTTTCTAATCTAAATTCTAGTCATCTGGAAACCTCCGATGTGAAAAGAACCAAACAACAAAACTAAACCAAACTTTCATATATAAGAGAATAGGAGCTAATTTCAAAATAAGCTTTTGTAAAGTACTGTATCGGTCCTCAAGCCATTTGTTACCTCTCCAGGTTATCCCTGCCACAGTTTTTGGGTAGACAGATTTACAAGTGCTTTTACCACAACGGACTGTTAGCTCCTGTAATTAGGAGCAGGAGTTGATCTGCACCCAGCCTAGAATGACCATGCTACTTTTACTTGAAGAGGTAGGCAAGAGACTTGCAGTTCACATCCCTACCAGGTATCCTTTTCTTATACTAAAGTATGCCAGCATTTTAAGTGCATACAGTACTTTTACTGGTTCCCTAGATAATATTAATTATGCTTTCTTTAATGTTCTTATATCAAATTATTAAGACAAAAGCTACTTAACACAGCATGGACCCAAACACGCCATTCCACTGTAACAAGTCTTCTAGTCAGTTCATGATAAAAATTCTGTAAATTAACAGGGCTATCTGTAAGCACAAAATGTTTGGCAGGCCATAAAGGGGGAAAATTTGATGAGTTTTCCTTTGCTCCATTCCTATTTTTGCTCCTAAAATAATACATCAGGAGAAGCTCTACTAGAAGAGTCTGTTATGAATGCGTCAATTAAAGGGAGATTTGTCAGTGTAAGTTTACAGATATCTGCAGCAACACTGAGGTTTTTATATAGCTATCTAGGTAGAAATGCTACTTTAGGAGTTATATGAGAGCCATTTCACAAATATTTTATACACACACAAAAATAGTTGCACTTTTTTTTTTCCCCCATCTTACTACTTCTGTTTTCTAAGTCAGACAGCTAAAATAGGCAAACTAGATCATATCAGCACAAGTTACCCAGTATTTTGGTGAATTAAAACCTGAATGCAATGTCAAAATAAACCTCATTGTAAAGGTATGCTGTGACAGTCTCCCCTGTGAAAAAAAATCATTCTAGGCATAATCCAGAAGAGGTAAAGAAAAATGTCCACCATATATACATAATGTGGAAGTAAAAGACAAATGATAGGTGCAAGCAAAAATGTTAGCTGTCAGTAAGGGATTTACTTAAACTTTTCTGGAAAAAAAAAAAGAATATGAAAGATGTTCTCCAAACAAGAGAAAATACTGTTTCTTTCTTGTAGATTTACCTCAAAAAATGTGAAAGGAAATAATTTAAATAAGACATCTGCAACATTTGATACCTATGGAAGTACATTTCTCATTGGTATGTTCAGGTCAAAGTCTTAATTAGTATCTAGTTAAACACACATAGTTTACAGTTTCAATTGCCTACTTGTTTTTAGCTTCTAGCTTAAGCATGTGGAGAGTTTGTTTTTTTTCTGTTGCATAAGTAAATCCCTCTAAAATTAAAGTACAAACACCATGAAATGAAGAGTTGGCAGAATATTATTCTATTTTCTACAGCAAGTACATTAGTAAGAGAACTTGCAGGTAATTCCACACCCTCAAATGAGCACAAAACCTCACCTGTGTTATGGAATGGGGGGGGGGGGGGAAGTGATGTATGTTTTTGCGTGGGTTGTTGGTTGTGGGGTTTTTTGTTTTTTGGTTGTGTATTTTGGTCCCTTTTTTTTTTTGTTAGGTGGTTTGTTTGTTTTCTAAATGCCCCCAAATAAAACAAAAAAAAAGGTCAAACACAACAGAACTATAACATTTTCTATGTTGCTATTAAAATATATTTTATCTGTAAGGAGAATTAAGCAAGTTTTCACATAACATTGAAGACATGGTATGAGAGAAGGGTTTTAAGAACAGGAAGAGCATGAAAGAAGGAAGACTAAGATAAAGAGTGTACTTACTGATAGCTAAGTCAGAAATCTACTGAAAACCATGAGTGTCTGAACACAACTTTGTACCTCTGTGTTTTGATCATAAAGCTAATATAGTCATGCTATTAAAAGTGTTTCTCCTACCTCTGTCCTTGTGTTTTAAGATGAGGGTCTGTGGGTGAGAGACAGAGAGGGAAGACCTCAGTAAAAGCTGGGAATCACGTATGCAGGCAGCGCCATCAGATCCTCACAAGCCCCTGAAAGCACGAGCTCTGCTGAGGAGGACAGAAGGAGGAAGGATTCTGAAGAAGCAGAACAGAAATTCCAAAGAAGCAGGCTCTCTACACATACACAGAAGTCAAGAATGCTGTTAGAAAAAAACAAAAACCAATTAAATGGTTTCAAAACAAAAAACACACACACACAAAAAAAAGTTTTTGTAGTTGAGGTGTTCCCAATCAAGGAAGGAGTCTTTTCTTGATTTCAGTGCTTTTTAGATGATTTATCAAAGACCCAACCTCATATAAAATATCATGTTCAGTTTTTACAGGTTTATGGTTAAGAGTTTATGATGCAAAACTCAGTCTCTTTCTGACCCCATGAAAACTAGCTACAAGTGAATTTCTGGCTACTGTAACTATTAATAAGCTTCATAAATTCTATGTAACATACTGTATCCAAAAGGTACCCACTAGCCAGCAACCTGACAGTTCAGTGATTTGGAGTAAAACATACCAAAGCCCTTTTATTAAATACTGTATATCGTTTCAGATGTCCAAGAACATGACAGAAGATTAAACATTTACCTCGTACCTTTTGCTCACACAACAAAAGCACTCTCTTGATATTTCTTGACCGAAACACCTTCCTCATTGATAATGTTATACACCATTTGCACACAACCACATTCTATCGCTTGTGGCACTTATTCATTAATTCATAGCAACACAGATCCACTAAGAAAGCAAAGCTATTGCTTTGCTGTTCATTGTGATGCTTTTCAAATCTTATTTCAATTTAAATCTAGAAATCTGAAGGTGAAAGACACCAAAAGACTCTTAGCATTACACAGTTTAAAGCATTACATTATTTATATTACATATATATATAAAATATATATATACTCTCCTCCATACACAGATATCAGAAAGTATTTCTCCATATCTCAGCTTTCCCAGTTTAGCTTCTTAGTCTAAACTGGAATTGAGACAGGGTTTGCACTCAGATGGTACAGTATGCAGTGACATGTCCTGTTCTCTGCATTCCATGAAGAGAGGAACTTAATCATACAGTAGACAGGACATTTTGCAGTGACAACTTTTTTGATTGCTGGTGAATTTGCAAAGCTCTCCTCTCAGAGCTCACAGCTCAGTGTCAGTAATAAACCATTTAGTATGAACAAACACACTGACAGCTCAACTTTTTCTGCAAATGTCTTTTTTTTTTTTTTTTGGGTACTAAATTCATCTGGGCAAAAGACAGAACTAGAGATAAGCTCACTTCACTATTAAGAAATCGAAACATTTCTGTTCTCAAACAGCAAAATCCTAAGAGGTATGTAGCCATATCCTAATAATACACTGTTTACTCCCCCCGCTTCCCCCCCCTCCCCCCACCAGTTTAAACAATAGTAGTTTCACTTTATTTTTGTCATATGCTTACTCAACACTGTAATATTTATACTGCAAACACAGGGGAATTTGTAACTCTTGCTCATTCTTAAAACTTATATTTAGAAGTATATTCTTCTACTCAGGCCTTCTAGTTGCTTTTAAGGAACCCTCTTTCTCCTTAAGTCTCAGTGTCATCAGCCTTTAAAGTGATACACATACATTTAGAAGAGAAGAAAAGATACAACTGAAACATCTCAAAGTATTATTTGAAAAGTATCAGCATACTTTTGGCTACTATTGCTTTATTATTTGTTTCAAGTATAACCTATGATATTCAGCTAATTTACTCAACTTAATTGAGGCTACTTCGTGGTCATAGAGGAAGAAGAATTAAGAGCATAAATTATACACCTTAACTGCTATTCTTCTGAAGTAACAGTAAGATTTTGAACTCCTGTTTAAGTCTGCAGTTCTAAGAAACAATTTGTCTCTAACCTAGAAATTCCATGCTAGGGTTGGTTTTTGTTGTTGGGTTTTTTGGTGGTTTTTTTTTTTGGTGTGTTTTTTTTGTTTGTTTGGTTTTGGCTGTTGTGGGTTTTTTGTTGTTTTTGTTTGTTTCTTGCTTTGTTTGTTTTTTGGTTTTTTTTTTTAAATAGTAAATAACTATAATCCAGCAACAAATTAGCCACATTTCACCTCAAAAAAGAATAGCAATCATTCTGGATCAAGCTTATACATACTCTCCATGTATAGCAGATCTTCCTATACCTTCTACCAAGCAGCTGAATATTTCCGAGACTATTATCAATTTGTGTTAAAAAGTCACAATCAAGTCTTTGGATAATTTTCTGAGCATGAAGCTGAATATTTGAAGAGAGATAACTAGCATCTATCTGGAGTTTTGGTTGTAAATTATGGGTAAGGTCAAGCATACAAACTTTGACAAAAAAAGGATTGTCTGTTAACTATTTCCTGATCATGTCAACAATTTTCCCTAAGTAACCGTGGCAAAAGAATGGGGGGGGAACTACAGAAATTGTTTGTAATGTAAAATATAAATAATGAAAGTTAAGCAGGTAACTGCTGATTACTGAAATCTCCTGTTACTAAATTTGCAGATCCTATATCATATGTCCAGCCATCTCTCCAAGGACCACAAACAAACATATGTAGATTAGCTGGAGAAATACTGAATAAGATAAACATAAAAAAACAAAGCCAGCTAAAAATAAGCCAGGATGTAAAACCATTAAGAAATTCAGGAGTATAAAAATAACTGCAAATTTGGAAGGGCAGTTATGGTCCACCAGCATCAAATTCAGTTTCACAACCTTTTACTTCATCTCAGCACTCCCACCACTGCTTATGCTAGCTTGACTCACATAGTCATTTGTACGAGGTGCTTTTTTTTCCCCTCCACATTGCAGCCGTGAAAACAAACCAAAGGCAGTTATTTGGTACTACAATAGTGATGTTTCTATTGGAGTGATTAAAGAGCAACCGAAATGGAGTGGATTTGTGTGGAAGGCAAGAAACTAAAGGCAGTCAGTTCTGACTTGAACAAGTACAGGGTGTCAAACAGGTTTTAGAGCTTGCTGGCTAAAAAAGCAGAACTAAGGGAAGCCGACATAGCACACAAATATTATCAATGTATATTTTAGTATATTATCAGTATATTTTAGTATCGACTCTAGCTTAAAATTGAGTAAGACTAACTCCTCCCACCTCTTTTCCCAGCTTCTAAAGAGTGTTTTGTCAGATGTTGATGCATTAACTAGACTGCTATATGAAATATTTTATAGGGAACTTGTAAAGTGTAACAAGCTCTGGGTTCTAACAGAGTTTGTAAAAGCTGTATTTCAGAAAAGCTTTCCAGATCCCTTGACTGCACTGCTATAGCTTGCACACAACTTTTAAATCTTCCCTGCACCTTTGGCATGCACACAGGAAGAAAACTGTGTGAACACTTTCAGTCTGTACCAGCATTCTTTCTGCTTGAAAGGACACATACAAAATTAAGAAAAAATGAAGAAGCTATTTTCTAAGTTCTACAAAGTAAGTTTTATATTTCATTATAGTGGTCATTAAAATGTTCCTTTCCCCCCAGTGCTATCACAAAAAATATTAATATTCAGACTAGTGGATGTACCAAAAAGAAAGCAAGGTTTGTCTTAAACTACAACTTCAGTTTCTGTATTAGTATTTTTAAAAAAAAGTAACATATTTTCAGATAAAGAGAAGTAATAATCAAGTAATAATTTTTTTTCCACCCAAAGATCTCCAATAAACATGTCCTTAGATTATTAAACTATTACCTTCAGAAGAAATTACCTTATGATTATAGTTCAAGTTTACAAAACCTGAAGTATATAGAATCATTGCTGGTAAAAGAGAAAATAGAATAATCCTTCTCCAAATAACAATACCCATGCAATACAAACCAGATATGCAATAGAAAATTATTAAGACAGGGAAACAGGTTCTCCTCTTAAATATATTAGATTTTTTTTTTTTTTAGGGAAAAAAAAAAATTCACATCACATCAGCGAACTCCTAATTTTCTATCCTTTCCATTATTTTCTAGTTGTCTTAAATAATAAGAACAACAACAGCAACAGTAATAATAATTTTAAAAGTTAGTGTTATTACATTCTCAGAAGACTTGCTCATATAGCCCAGGAAGCAGTCACAGGCCTAGTGTAAAATTTTGTGCTCTCCTAAGCTGGTGCCCTGTCTTTTATGAAAGAAAGCCGTGCCAGTGGTGTTGTTTCCATCTTCTAACTCTCTAATGTATAGCAAAGCATTTCTTGTCCTCAACAGAATACTTCAGTAGCACTTTGCAGGAAACCTGGTGGTCCATGCACAGGATCAATTTCCAAAGCACTGCTAGGAAAATGGAAAAGATTTAGTCACTGTTAACTAGAATGCCTTCCTAGTTGCTATATTAGGTGAAATTAGTAAATAATAATAAATGGTAAGATGGTAATATCGCAATATATTAAAAAAAAACCAACCCAAACCACAAAAACACACAGACATACAACAAAAAACGGTGACAACAAAAAGCCTGATATATGTAAATACTTATTATTTGCACCACACAAACCCACAAATCTTAGATTTTGACTTTGTTACATCTCAGCATTGTATGGAACTATAATGCCTAAAGACAAAAACCAGGCCCATAGCTCAGAATGCAACCCCACTTGTAAAGGGCTAAATTTGCTGCATGTCTGCTTCTGAAGATTTAGGGTCAGAGTGACAATGCCATAAAATAAGGGTCAAAGCACAAAAAGACCAAGGCCACAGAACAAAGAGCTTTTCGTGTCCTGAAAGAAGTTGCTTTTTGTAAGCCTGCCTTCTGGCTTAGACAGTAAATTTGTCTTTTTGTTGACATCATCCCTACATGACTTCTATAAAATGCCAGACAACTATATGAGTTACGAAAGGTGAGACTGAACTGTTACAAGAAATCAACTCAACTGTTAAGGGAATTCACTAGTTAACAGCAGAAGAACACCTCCTAGGAACTGCTATAACTTTCCAACCCTTAGCTGTATTTCTACAACTTCATTATTTCATTAGTCACTTCAGCAGAAGTTTCAAGCGTCCTTAACACCTTTGGGGTACAGATTCCCAGTAATATTATCTATTTAGATTATTGTTCATTCAATAGTAGCTGAGAAAATATGCAGGAGAAGCAACTCAGAGGGCTGTTTTAATCTTCCCTCCATGAAATATTGATAGAGGAGATACCATCTAGCACACAGATGTGTATACTCCCTCTCAAAGTTTCTGGGTTAGTTCCCCACTTCCCCCTCAGTAAGACCCACTACTCACAAAATTGAACTAAATCAAAATAAAATTCTGCTCTCTAAGGCTGAGACAGATTGCTAAGCAATAAAATTATTTTTTTTCCAGCTAGAAAATTATCTTCACTTAGAATATGCTTTTTCAAAATAATAACAATATTTTTGCCAAATTAAAAGAGCTTTATAAAAGAAAAAAAAAAGAAGGTAAAAAAAAAGGAAAAAGATAAGGATGCTGGGTGCCTTTTATGGCTTTATATTAAGCTAGATTTTCAATATTTCACTAACAAGATTAAAGTAAAACCACACTGCATTAACTAGAAGTTAATATATTAAGAAGATTTATAATCAAATACCTAAAGCACACTGGTAGTAAAAAGAAAAAAAATATAATAGAATTGTAGTCTTAGCTCCATCAAACTGTCTAGTAAACATGCACAAAATAAAAAGACATTAATCTCTGAATAACTAGTGCTTGACTTCGTTTGGGTTTTTTTTTTAATAAATAAAAGGTTAGTTGATAGTACATTCTATAAGCAAATATCAGTACTGCAAGAAGTCTCTCTCCATCATAACTCAAACCTGTAAGAAAGAATTGGAATTATCCCTAAATTGTGCATTATCTTTTCTAGCAGATCTAAAGAATATTTTGAAAATCAGATCTTCACTACTTCAAGTAATTATTTACCCTTTTCAAAAGATATGGCTTCTACCCTCAAAGACACTATATTTAATTTTTTTTCAAGTCCTACTAACTTATTTAAAAGCTGGAATGAGACATTCAGATACGTGGAATTAGGTTAAAAAAAAAAATCTTAAAAATCCCTTACCTTTTGACTGTGGAGATCGAAATGTTTTTTTGAGTTTCAGTGCCAGCAAAACAGAAGTGTTACATATTCAAAAGGAAGCAGATTGCTTTGCCTTTACTCTGCATTAAGCTCTAGTATGTCTGATTCCCATTTTAAACATTAAATACAGCATTGAAGAACAATTTTTGGTTTTGCTTTTTCTTCCTAAAAATTTAATACAATTGAAAAAGACCTTATTTTAGGAAAAGCCTAGTGTAACATACGAAAGGCCTACTCCAACCATCCTACACTTTCTGAAAGAAATGATTACTCCTCATCTCTCAAGAAACACTGGTGAGAGTATACTGATTTTCCTTGTGGTGAATAGCAGCCCACAAGTTAAGGAACTGATGCAAACTGGCAGATTTCCCCTTCTAATTCTGAGTCATATGCGTCATCTTTTTTGTCAAAAGCTGGGAAGAAAAAGAGTCTCTCTTCCAGCCTGCCACATGAAACCACCTGCTTAAAGATAGAACAGAGCAATATTGGTCTGCACATTGCTGATACTTACACATTTGTTTTTGTTTTGTACAAATAAAATTCCTTAGAAAATATTAATGTTAACAACAGAACTTATCTCTGATTTAGGGGAAAAAAGAAAAAAATCAAGCTGGTAAAACGGGGCGGGGGGGGGAAGAGACAAGTGTCACACTATCAGGGACATGCTTATTCTTAAATTGGTGGCATCTTACCTGCAAAAGACTAAGGATTAAAGGATTCTGTTCCTTAAAAGCTTACATGTATGTTTGGTTTAAGAACTTAAAAGTATTCAGGCAGATTTGTGTCAAGGGTTTGGGTTGTATATCTACAACTTCATTATTTAATTAGTCACTTCAGCAGAAGTTTCAAGTGTCCCTAACACCTTTGGGGCACAGATTTCCAGTCCTATTACCTACTTAGATTATTGTTTATGCAATGATAGCTGAGAAAATATGCAGGAATTAAACCAGGACAATTTGGTATAAATATTCACATTCTCAAAATCATGGGAGTTCATATGTGTGATTAAGACCCCTTTATCACTGCACAAAATTATCAGCTAATTCCTCACGCACATACACCTCCCTCCCACAACCCAAAAAACTCCCCTAAACCCCAGAGAATCTGACAGCTTCAGTGGGTTCAATTCCACGTTCTCCCCCCCCACCGCACATTTTGGGAATTCAGGAATGAGAAAACTATTTTCTTCTTTCACAGATTCATCAAGGTCACTCATTGTTGGACTATATACTGTGTGATGACACAATCTCTTCCAGAGGCTCCAGCACCGATTAAGGTTGGGCACATCACTGACAGCAGATTACATGTTTTCAAACTGCACTTGGAGTTGCTGATCAGACCTGCAGAAAACAGGTGTAAATGTTTACTGTACCCATGCACTGCAGTATTTCTACTCATTTGTGGCACTGCCAGAGTGACTATAAGTATGTATTCTTTATGAAAAAAAACAAAACAAAACACAAAACTTGAGAGCAGTTAAAGCATGATTAAGTTTTAGACATTTATAGTAATTTGTGGAAAAGAATGCAAAGATAATACTGCTTGAAAAACTGGTACAGAGTGTTGGAACAATCATGCCAGTTTAATCTTAGATTAGCTTTTTTATACAAGTACATATAAAATATATAATAATATATTATATATATATAAAATTAGATAGGTATAAACACACACACATAGACACTTATAAAATGCCCTTGTGTTGAAATTTGTACTGTGGCACAAGCATTTACATGTCTGGGTGCATACATTTCAATATAATGAGAGAATTTGCATTGCTAAAATAAGAATTCTTGAGTGCTTTCAAGAAGCATGACATCACCATTTGCATTACAGGTTATTATTTACAAGCATTCAGGATGTTCTGTAAATCTATAATGGAACATTCCAACTGTGAAAACTGTAATTTATTATATAATACACTGTTATATGAATTGCTTAAATTGTGCACAACATACAAAGATGATCTCTCCTCCTCAGTTAAATATTACATACAGTATCTGATTCTCATCTTACTTCAACTAAGGATTTTTTACATTCAATATACTGTACTTTCCTTGATAAAACTATGGAAAAAAGTATCTGTCTGATGCCTTATCCTGTATGTGGTGTGTAGTTTTTGGGGTTTTTTTAAATGAAATTAATTATTTATACTGTCACTGCATAACTTTGCAGTATTTCATAAGAAATTTGCAAGACTATTTTACTCGGCACATATGCAATTTTCCTTGACACTTAACTAAAGGGATTTAAATTTCAGTGCAACATTACCTTCTCTCCCAAAGCCCAATGTCTTGCAGACAAAGGAATCAATGTATCGCATGAGAGCAATATAAAAACAAATCAAACCCACCACCGCACGAAGTTACCCCTTTGTGACAGTGGCAAAAGCGAGTGAGGTAAGAGACTGTGGAAGATGTTTCTTAACTTCTGATTCAGTAAAGCATGAGAAGGGCCTCAACTTCCTCCTCCTTCAGTGGAGGACTTGAGGATACAAAAAAAAGTGAGTGAACTAAAGGATTGAGGAAGGTAATCACAACGACCAGCTTTTGCCTGGGGAAGACCCAGGGAAAGGTTCCATGGGCTCCCCCTTTTTTAACACAGGGCTACAGACACCCGTAACTGTTCTGGGGTGAGCTGCTGCTTTGAATTGCCCTCTAGTGTCAGCCTTCATGAATTCCTACCTCAATGACACATTCTGTTCAGGTTTTTGCATAATGGAAAGTGGGTCAGCAACATAAGTTATATTAATCTAAAAATAAAACAAACAAAAATTTGAACAGCATTTTGAATGATTGTTTCCAGGTCAGAAGACAGCGAGGTTGACAAATTAAATATTACACACCAAAAATGCAAGAAGAATTTTGTATATCTAAGCAGGAAAAAAAATAAATAAATTATGAGATAACTTATGAACATTCTTTTATTTTATGTATCCATTAGTTTCTTATACAGCTTCACAAAAGTATCAATTTCTGAAATAAACACTCAGTATTCACAGCCAAATTCACTGTAATTACAGTGACACAGACGGGACCAAAACCTTAATGAAAACTGAAGTGTTGCTGGTGTAAAAACAGAACACAGTCTAGCAGTACTAATATCCTGGAAGGAATTACTCTCTCACTGCTAATTCAAGAGTCTCCTAGTTACACTCTAAACCTGGATGCAAAACAGGCACCATGCAAACGAAGATCCAGATTTTAAACCTGGTAATTCCAGAAAGAAAAGTGCAAGCATTTTTCTGTGAGTTTATTTCAAACTGTATTTTATCTGCTCTTGAATTGATTAAAGAGACCATGAATTTAAGACTTGAAGAGAACATCTTAGTAACCCTTGCACATCATACAGGTTATGGATTTCCACATGCATAGCATTAAAGATGATCACCTGGCCATTTGTTTAAAAAAAATACTGTGGTCTTACAGAACTACAATTCCTAACTAATGCTCACTCTGTCTCAGAACTGAAACAAATTGTTAAGAGTTCGGTGGTAAAACAGATGAATTAAAATACACATTTGAGTGCTTCCCGTAGAACTCCTGTGCTTGGCATTAAAAGCATCATTCTCCTTTCTCCTGAGACTCTGGAATTTTATTATTTTTTATTATTTGGAGGAGGGTGAAGCATAGCAATAGGGTAAATAGCACATATGCATTCTTTCTGATAAGGAATTTTTTTGCCTGTGCAAGATATTGACATAAAGTAACAGTATCAATAGAGAACTCTTTCTGCAATAGACTTTTGAATATGTATTTTGATTTAGAGATAGACTTTCTTGTAAGAGCCACTACAACATTTCACAACAGATGGAGCATCCTCCTTTTCTAACTCTTGATCTTGACTAAAATATGGACTAGCTTGTAACAGGAGGAAGCAAAGTGTTTTCAGAATTACTAAAGTGGTAACACACTTAAGACCACAGTATCTACCCATTCTACAAAAGAGAAAATTTTGCTTCAAAAGAATACAGGTATTCTAAAGCAAATGTTTTGATTCCTCAGATCCACTGGAAGTCCTGTCAAAATTTAAAAGTGACTTACACTATCCTCTATCTATTTTGAGGTAGGAAATTAGCAGTTAAAGTTGGGAAGATCATAATCATGTTCATAATTACAATGCTTCCAAAATGTTTATGTTAACTTCCATTTTAACACTTAAATCTATTTTCTTCTGTGGGAAGAAGGGCATTTTAAAAATAAATAAATAAATAAAAATTAAAAAACCACTCTTCATATCAATGAGAAATTGATGGATAAAATAGTAAAAATCTGTCCTGAAGACTTAAATAAAAACACAATAAAACCCACAAAACAAAAAATCCCACAGGAAACTCAGGGGAAGTAAAAAGCAAGCTCTTAAAAATTAGTGGGTTAATGGAAAGGTGTAAATATGAGCCTGATATTTGCATATTACTAAGGTTGTTAAATACTGCACAAACGAAAAAAAAACCCCACAGATATTGCTGATTTTTTGCTTCAAGTAGATTATTATACTTTGCTAAAAAACACTAATTCTCAAAATATTGATGTAGAAATTTAGAATAATGTAACAGAAAATAAACTTGTTCTCTGAAAAAAAAAAATCCTGCCTCAACAAACAGAAAAAATATACTGTGAATATCTATGTATTTCAAATTAATTAAAAATTAACAAAGCTAAAAAGTAACACTACTCAATTAGCAATTGCATGACATACATGCCTTTTTTCATGTTAGTGTGCAAACAGTGGTCTAAACCAAGGTGGATTAATAAGCCATCAATACAGTAGCTGAACATTTAAGAACTCTGATTACATTTCTCATTTCCCCACCCAGTTCAAATGTATGGGTTTACATAAACTTCCACTTAGGTTTTTGTTGAAATAAGCAAATAACTACATAAAATTAAAAATAATAAAAAGGGGTGATACCTTGCTTTCCTATATTTGTGTTTGAGTGAGAAGAATAAGCATTTAAATATCCTAATTAGCATGTTTTAACTATGTTTTACTGAAGAATTTGTATGTCATCTGTTTTTCTTTTTATACTGCCTCGCAAGACCATTTTATCAACAGACAAGAAAAAATGAGGTGTAAATACAGCAGTCTTAAATTCTTCATATCTACATGTTTCATTAAATGCCTAATCTAATAATAAAAGTTAATGTCTATTTAAATCTAATAGTATACAAAACTCCATTTAAAAATAATGTTAGTGCTGGATCTAGTTTAAACTCACAAAATCCAGAAAATTCAGTTGTTTCAGACTTCAAAACTTAAAACAGCCATGCCTAAGCTGTCACAGGGTTTCAAACAATGGTTGATTTTACATGTGTTATCATCACTAGCCATGGCTTGCATTTATAGCAACATAGCTCTTTCAGGAGAATTATTTGAGTTTCCTTTGAAAAGCAAAAGTCCTTAAAGAAAGCATGGATGAGTTGGCAGAGTAATCTGCAACAGTTCTTTTAGATGAGCAATAAGCATGCACTGACAGCTTTCAAATGATGATTCAGTCAACAGGGTCTCTAAAGCCTCAAGTGTGTACCTATAGTATGAGCAGCAAAAGTGGCCATGAAAAGTTACACATGAGAAGCACTTTCAGGGAAAAAAAAAAAAAAGAGTCCGTACATTTTTATCTTTTCAGCTTCATTACAATTAGATATTGCAAAACAGTTTACAAAGTCAAGCGTACAATTTGCAATCTCTACACCAACAGATTTTAAGGGGCCAGCACTGCAGCCCTTATTTCAGACTCAACTTCCAACAAAATAAACGGTAGTTTTGCTAAATAAGAACTACAATAGCAGAGGCTGAGGGTAAGAAAATAAACCAAACACACACCACATCTCCCTTCAAAGTTTCATCTACTGTTTGGGTCATGAAACAGCCATGCCAACTACTAAATAGACAGCAGTTCCAGAAAAACAAAAGTAATATGGGCCAAATTTTAGCATAAAAATCTTTTAGAGCCTATCAACACTTAGAAAGTGGATTCTAATGATAACTGACAACTGCAGCACTCTTGAAAGATATTTGAGCTTGTAAATGAGTAAGACTCAATTACTGCATTCCTGCAAAATTCTCCTTTATAAAAACTATTTAGACTTGTTTCAAAATTCAAAATACTTTGATATCTCTTATTCAATAAAGGAAATAAAGTTTCCATCTAATGAGAACATGATTCTGCAAATCCTCATACATGGTAGCGAGTCATTAGGACTACTTGTGTATTTAAAGGTTTGCAGGATTAGGCCCTAAATTTAAAATCCCTTTGATTTACAGTTGTGAACCAGAAACCATATTTTTTTGCTGAATAAGAATCTATGAGAAATACTCTGAACTTGTGGCAGACCATGGAACACTCCATCAAACTTTCACCTTTTAAATGTCACAGGGGAGCCTTAGATACCTTTGCCTTGCAATATAATCCTGATTTCTATTAACAAGAATGTAATTGCTTTTGTGCAGGGAGTAAAAAAAAAAAAAAAAAAAAAGAACAAATTCAAATAATTGTTCTGTGAAATCCTTACATTCCTAAGAGAACTAGAAGAAAAAAAGGAGGGGGTGAAAAAAAAAAACCAAACCCAAAAATACAGTATAGCCAGAGCAGCGTTTCTGGGCAGATTGTGAAATATTTATTTATTTAGGATCATATTGGGCACGTTACCCAAACACAGTTGCAGCATTAATAAAAATACTTTCACTGTGATTTTTAATCACAGAAAGAAAGGATTAAAAATTAAAGAATCACCTACTCACTAATCACAAACTGTAAAGCTTTTATATAAAAGTTATGTTTCACTTCCTATACTTTCTGTATTCAAAGGTTTGTTTCTTAATTGACAACTTTGCATAGGATGTCTTAATTACCTTAAAATCACAGTATTATGTGAAAAAAAAAAAAATTGAGAACATGTCTGTCTTAAATACTTTTATGACAGGAGGTGTGTTACTGGTAAAAGCCAGCGATTCTTCACTTACACCAAACATTAGTTACAACGAGGAGAAATGAAATTTACACCTCACTGGATTTGCTTGGTATAAATTAGCAGTTACTGGGAAAATCTGAAATTTTGTGTTTTTCAAAATTCTCTTATTTTTTGGTACAATCACTTCCTACAAAAAACCCCACAACAAAACAATGCTCTTGAAGACAGGCAGATTTGATTAAGGATGAAAACTGGATTCCAGCTGAAAGCTCGAATTGCTAAAGTCACGACATGTTCATAAAATTTGTTGTACTGCAGTATATTTTGCTGAAGATAAAGTCTTACAGTTTTTAGTACTCCATTTAGTATTTAATCAAATTTACTCAACCTGAGAACAGTTACTATTTTAATGTCAATTGTTTATGTAAATGGTTAGTTAAGATTATTCACATAGAAGTAGAACGGTTATGATTACTCTGAATGGATTTCTCAGTTTCAGCCAAAGTAGTACTTTTAGTGCAAAGCAGGACTTGCAATATGAGTGTAACACAGTCCATATTAATTATTCTTCAGTGTTCACTGGTTTACTATATATTAGCTATTTATAACAAATAGATGAAATAAAATTTCTGACTATTCTGGTACAGGTGGAGGGCTCTGAATACCATTTTTTTCCTGGTTTCTGCTTATTTGTTTGCCAGGTAGATAGTTTATTTATGTCTTCAAAACCAAATTTTGCACAGTATATTGAAATGCACTCAGCTATCCCTATTCTAGTTTTTAACACACCCTCCCAACAACAACAATAATTAAAGAAGTTATTTAAAAATAAACACCACATCATCCATACTTTAGATTTGGATCAGCAACATTTCAGTTGGAGTAACTCCCAAGACAAGAATATGAGAACAATACCACTATATGGAGAATTTTTATAACTCTAATGATCAAGGCTGTTGCAAACTTGGCTTTTTAGTCATATTTTTGGCCACTTCATTTCCCTCTGAGTACAGCTTGTGCTTAGACTTTTACTTGGCCTTTTGTAATTTCACAGAAGTGTAAAGAAGAATTATTTTAGCAATAAAAAAAACTTGAACAAACCCATCAGAACTGGCCTATTTTGAATAATCTGAAAAAGTTACACTAGTGTATACATTTGTGTTTGGATTTTTTTTTTTAATAAAGGATATATGTAATAAGAGAAATGTTAATATAATATATACCATACTCATGCTCCATCAACCTTCCAGAGAGAGTTTTTCAATCACAGGAGTAAGCCATTCTCCAAAATCAGCTCTCTATTGAAAGGTCAAAACCTGCAATAAAAATGTCATGTATTATAACGTATTTCCAACACCCACAGTTTCATGGTTGATCCCCAAACATAGATGTAGGTCATCAGCTTGACCCTTGCATTGTCTATGTTACAGGAAATCCTAATTTTAAAAATACCTTTTTTTTTTAAGCCAAACTGACTTGATTAGGAACACCTGTGATATGCCTCTTTATTATCAGAAGCCTCCTGAAACAAATCAGATTAGCATGTTTCTGCTTTCATTCTTCCTGCAGCATTTGAAGATGAAAGTAAGAGGAAGGGAGGAAAAAAAAATAAAGGGGGGGGGGGGGGGAGGGATGTTGGGATGGCGCCGGTGGGTGAGGGAAGGGTGGTGTCCCTTCTTCCTAGCCCTA
>JANHFZ010020888.1:0-31478 GCA_027560215.1 Halcyon smyrnensis | reverse complement strand
GGGAAGGGAAGGGAAGGGAAGGGAAGGGAAGGAAAGGTTTTCACCATCTTAAATTGGATTCAGTGTGAATTAAATAATTGTACCCAACAGGTTCCAAAATGACAAATCTTCTTTATACCCTGATGGCTGGACTCTTAATCAAGAGACAGGAAAATAAAGGCAAATCTATAGCAGTGTAATTATTCCAAATTAATACATGACTTTCTTTTTGAGACAGTGGACTTGAGCTCTTCCTTTTCCTTCCTCTTCTCCTAACCTTCAGGAAACCATCATAGAGTCACAGAATGTCAGGTTTTGGAAGGGACTTCTGGAGGTCATCGAGTCCAACCACACTGCTAAATCCAGTTCACCTAAAGGTGATTGAACAAGACAGCATTGAGGCAGGTTTTGAAAGTCTCCAAAGAAGAAAACTCCACAACCTCTTTGGGCAACCTGTTCCAGTGCTCTGTCACCTTCATAGTAAAGAAATTTTTTCTCATGTTTAGGTGGACCTTCCTGTGTTCTAGCTGTGCTGTCAATCAGCAAGATCTGGACAGGCAGGAGAGTTGGGAGGAGGGAAACCTAATAACGTTCAACAAGGGCAAGTGTAGGTTCCTGCACCTTGGAAGGTATAACCTCATGTGCTAGTACTGGTTAGGGGCTGACCTGCTCAAAAGAAGCTCCAAGGAGAACAACCTGGGACTTAGAACTCCTGGTGGAAAACAAGTTAACCATGTGCTGGGAGTGTCGTCTTGTGGCCAAGAAAGCCAATGGTATCCTGGAGTACATGAAGAAGAGTGTGACCAGCAGATCAGGGGAAGTTCTTCTCCTTTTCTTCTCTATGGCCTCTCTGAGTGGTCTAGTGAGGCCACATCTGGAGTACTGTGTCCATTTCTGGACTCCCCAGTTCAAGGGAGACAAGCAACTTCTAGTGAGAGTCCAATGGATGGCTACAAAGATTAGAGGACTGGAACATCTCTCTTACAAGGAAAGGTTGAGGGACTTGGGTATGTTTAGCCTGAAGTAGACAAGACTGAGAGGGGACCTTATCATGGCTTATAAATATCTAAAGGCTGGGTGTCAACAGGATGAAGCCAGTCTCTTTTCACTTGTGCCCAGTGATAGGACAAAGGGCAACAGGCACAAACTAGAAGTCAAGCACTGGAACAGGCTTCCCAGAAACATCGTGGAGTCTACTTTTCTGAAGACTTTCAAAACCTGACTGGACTTGTTCCTGTGCAACCTGCTGTAGGTAAACCTTCTTTAACAGAGAGGTTGGACTAATGATGTCCAGAGGTCCCTTCCACTCCCTACCATTCCGTGACTCTGATTTCCTGGGTCCTTCTGCTTGCCCTTTTTGAAAACTTCAGTGCTATTGTCTTTCCTTCCATGGTCAGGCATCTGTCTCATTCTACATGACCTTTCAAAAATGATGGCAAGAGGCATAGCAACATCAGCCAGGTCCCTCAGCACTTGTGGAGGCATCCCATCAGGGTTCAAGGATTTGTGGGTGTCCAGCTTGCTTAAATGACCTCTAACCCAATCTTCTTCAGCTAAGGGGGAGTCCTTGCTCCTCCAGACTTTCTCTCTTACCTCCAGGGACTGGGATTCCCGAGGGCCAGTCTTAGCAGTAAAGACTGAAACAAAGAAGATATTCAGTAGCTCTGTCTTCTCTGTGTCCTCCATCACTAGGGCACCCACCTCATTCAGAATCAGGCACACATTTTTCCTACTGATATACATGAAGAAGCTCTTGTTTTCTTTTACAATTTCTTTTTTAATTCCAGGAGTGCCTTAGCCTTCCTTGTTGCATTTCTACAGACTCCAGCAATGTTCCTATATTCCTTCTAACTGGCCAGTCCATTTTCCTACTTACTGTAAATTTACTTCTTCCCTTTGAGTTTTTCTAGAATCTCCTTGCTCATCTATGCAGGTCTCCTGCCTCCTCTACTTGATATCTTACTTATAGGGATACACTGATCTTGAGCTTGGAGAAAATGGTACTTGAATATTAATCAGCTCTCCTGTGCCTCCTTATCTTCTAGAGTCCTAACCCATGGGATTCCTCCAAGTAGGTCTTTGAAGAGGTCAAAGAAGTCCAGGGTTGTAATCCTCCTCATTGCCCTGCTTCTTCATTTCATGATCCTGAACTCCACCATTTCATGGTCACTGCAGCCAAGGCAGTGACCACAGCTCAACCTTCACATCCCCAACGAGACCTTTTTGTTCATTAGTACAAAATACAACTCTCCTTGTTGTGGCTGCTCCACCATCTGTGTCAAAAAATTGTTATCAATGCTCTGAAGAAACCTCCAGGACTCTGCGTGCCTAGCTGTGTTGCCTTTCCAGCAAATATCAGGGTGGTTGGAGTCCCCCATGAGAAACAGGGCATGTGATTGTGAGGCTTCTTTCAGATGTCACCCATACTAGCCTGCCCCTCAATTCCTATCCATAGGCTTTCAATACATTCTTTATCCCCCCTTAGGCAGAGCTTATTAACTTCCCATTGCTCTCTCACAAAAAGGGGCAACTCCACCACCTTGCCTTGCTGGTCTGTCTTTCTTAAAAAGTACATCACAGTATCACAGGGTGTCAGGGGTTGAAAGGGACCTTAGAGATCTTCGAGTTCAACCCCCCTGCCAGAGCAGGATCATATAATTTATAATCTAGCACAGTTTTGTTTTGTTTTTTTTTTTTAAACAAAAACAAAACAAAAAACACAGTCCCCCACAACCACAAATTATGCAGTCGAGTTTCCCACATTTGGGGAAATCACAGGGGTCAGCACACCCGGAGTGCAAGGGATGAGCCTCTCACTGGGAAAACTACCTGCCTGATCATGGTGTCTCCCCTGCCAAGTAAGTACATAGCTGTCCATGATAATATAGCAGTCATGGGAACCATCCCATCATGTCTTCATAATTGCAGTGAGATCATGACCCCGCAACCACACTCTGATCTCTAATTCTTCCTGTTTGTTCCCTATGCTGTGTGCATTGGTGTACACTCATTTCAGAGAGGTAATTGAGCAAGAAGGTTTCCCTGAAGGGGTGCAAAGGTAACTACCACAGTCATATCCAGCCCTGAGGTGTTTTGCCTTCTGGCTCTCATCTTGAAAGGCAGTCAAGGAACTGTCCTGGGTTCTGCTAGTATAGGGTTAATTTTCACAAGAAACTGCTGTCCAGAAAGCTGGAAAAGGCCACAGCTGGGAAAAGCAACAGAACCAGCCAAAGAGTTATTCAATACCATACTGATGTCAAGCCTGTTATATGGGGGGAGGGGGGTGGCCCAGGTTGTGTGCACCTCTTTTCATCTTGTTTCTGCTTCTTTCTGTGGCTGGGACAGGGAAAACAGTGTCTTGAGTACCAGGTTTATATCAAGGTTTATATCATTTGCTTTATATAATATTTCATTAGTATTATCATTATTACTGTTCTTTTCTTCTCTCTTTGTGTAGTTCTATTAAACTGTCTTTATCTCAACCCACAGAGTCTAACCTTTTCTTTTCCCCTCCCAGTTCTCCACCCATCACACAGGAGGAGGGATATGTGTATGTAGGGGAAAGCAGTGGGTGAGCTGCATAGTCTTTAGTTGTAAGCGGAGGTTAAACCATGACAGGAACATTTGTTGCTGTTTTGGTTGGCCTGGCTTATTCCCCATTTGGATGCAATGGCATGAGCATTGCCATCTTGGACTCCACCCCCTTGAGTCCTTCAGTTTAAAGCTGACCTCACCAAATTGGAAGCCTGCTGCTGCCAAAGATTCCCTTACCTTTTTGAGACAGGTGTATTCCATCCCTCCCTAACAGGTTATAGTTGTCAAAAAATGTCCCATTGTCGTAAAAATCAAAAGCCTCACAACAGCACCAGCCTCATAGCCAGCAGCTGATATTCCTTAGTCATCTATTTCTGAATGTACCCTTTTCTCTAACTGGCATAATAGAGGAAAAGATAACTCAAGCTCCAGTGTTTTTCACTTCCACCCCTAGAGCTTTATAGTCTTCCTTGATTCTGCCCAGGTTCTGGCTCACAGCATCATTTATGCCCACATGAAAGAGCAGCAGTGGATAGTAGCTGGTGCTCTTGAAAAGTTGTGGCACTGTCTCAGCAATGTCTCAGATCTTATCTCTCAGGAGACATCACTCCTCTCCTGACTTCCTGTCAGGTCAGCAGATGGACACCTTAGTGCCCTTTAATAGAGAGTTACCCAATACAAGCACACATCATACTATCGGAAGGAATATCAGAAGTATCAGAAAGGATATCAGAATTATCAGAAGAAATATCAAAAGTATCAAAAGTATCACAAGTACTATCAGAGAAGACTGATTATTTGATCTTTCTTCTTTGTCGAAAAATGGTTAGTGCTAAAATTTTGGACAAGAGGCTTGGGAAAAGCTTTAGTCAGTTGACTTGTCTAGTGTCTTGTTTGTTGCAAGACACTTCAAAAGGACTTAGTTTTACCTGACTGCAGTTATAAAACTTTACAGATGTCGCTCAGTAGAAGAAAACCCCACATTTCTTGCCCCACTCTTAATTGCTTCATAAAGCCGTATAGGCAGTGCAATACAATACTGGTTCTTAGTGCCTCTGAATATTGCCTGTTCAGTTTTGGTTGGTTGATTGGTTTGGGTTTGTTTGCTTTTGTTTTCATTTTTGTGTTTTCCTTTGTGTTTTTTGTTTGTTTGTTGTGGGGTTTTTTTTTAATTTACTTCCTCCAGGTGTCACAGCAGATCAGAGGACAATAAGGTTTATAACTATTACCTAATTTCAGATTATGATGGCCAATTATCAAATTGTTGGATTTCAGCCACTTGAGTCCTGTTCTGTAAACAATAATCATGAATTTAGTTAATATTAGCCAATTCAAATAGCACATGGCCTTACCGAGTCACACATGCTACTATAATATAATGTGTGGGAAAAATGCAGTAATTTTTATATAACTTCATTCAAGGCAAATGTTATAACCAAACATTAAAATATTATTGCATATATGCTTTATGTACATTACAAATTATTTAGCTGAGTTTTCCCTAGGCTGTTAAGATTACTTTTCAAATTATTGTAAGATGAACACACAATCATGGCAGATTTATTAAAGACAAGTGATTAATTAAAATACAAGGAGTTATATTTTCCACTTAAAAGTAAATTAAAACACTAAATCTAATGTGTGCACAGATGAACCCAGTCTTTGCAAACAATAATCACTTGCTGTTTAATTTTCCTGGGCTGGGTTATTTCATATCTTGACCTTATGAGCCATTTCGGATATCTTCCCTACCCCCATATGCTTGACATTTTGTTCATTAGGATTGGCTTTCCTGATCATCACAATACAAGATAAACTGTTGTATTAAGAGGAAATGATGGTGTCGCCTCTCCATAATTGAATCTAGAAGATGTATCTGCTGTTCTTTAGAATGACATATTCGGGAAGTCAAATAATCAACCTCAAGGGAACAGCTTTCTGTGCCTGAGAGATTCAGGTCGCTTAATACTTCACCAGTTTTTTTTGCAGAAAATGTGAAGCTTTTGTCAAAACAAGCCAGCTCACTTGATAAATAATTATGTCATATAGAAATATATGGTTTTGCTAAAAATGCTTTAAAAATAAGGTTTAAGGTACTAATTCAGAGAGAATGGGATATAGAATGGTCTATTTATCACTCTCTGTTGTCTTACAAAGGCTATGTTCCAGGACTAAACTCGAAGTGCTCTGTTTTTCCCTTCCAAAAGATAAAGACAATAAAAAAGTTATACTTAAAATCAGTGTTTAGAAAAGAAGTCCTTATGTAAAAATGCAATAGGATTTTTTTTTTTTTTTTTTTTTTTTTATAGAAAAGTATCAAGGATGTCCAGAAAGACTTTAGGCACAGACATTCAATGAGTTTTTAACCTACCTCACTGTCCACTCATCTAGCTCCAACTTTAACAGCTTATCTGTTAGGCTTTTATGGGAAACAATGTCTCAGGCCTTAATGAAGCACAGGTAGACAATGTCCATGCTCTCCCCTCATATACCAAGCCGGTCATGGAAATTTATCAAGTTGATCAAGCATGACTTACCCCTGGGTGAAGCCTTGCTGACTACTCCTGATGATTTTCCTGTCTTTCTTGTTACTGGAAGTTGTTTCCAGCAATAGCTGCTACATGACCTTCACAGGATTATAACAATACTATTTTGAAGAAAAAGGCAATGATATAATTTTGAATGACTACCAGTTAGAAGTCTCAGAATTTTGTCTCTAATTCCAACATTGAGGTATTTCTTGTTGAAAGGAAGAGGTACAACAGCTAAACTCTCTATATATCAGTTTCTATGTCCATGGAATGTAGCTAGATAGCAATACTGAAAATACATAGTGATTCACCAATGACTCAACTTACAATAAAACTGAAAAATTTGCTGTATCTAACACGAGCATTTCAGAGCCATTCCGTTGATACCAAATCACTTAGAATGTAGCAGCAGATTTTGATTCCACCACCTGCTTCTTTACCTTGATAACTATGCATTGCATACTCCTCCTGACTCAAAATATGCAAAGGTCTTCCATTAAACCAAATAATAAGTTTTGAGTAATTTGAAGTGTATAGAAATCATATTAAAATATTTTGCATACTATGATTTTAACTAATGAAATCTGAAAATTCAAAGTGCAAGTTTTTATCTTGCCCATAATACCTAACTCTAGAGGTAATGAATCATCTGAAACGAGAAATGTAATCATTTCATAATTTCATGTGAAATATAAAAGGAGAGTTTGTTTCTGTGTCTGTTCTGTTTCTAGCAGTTAGTTTTAAGGTACAATTTTCTAGTTCTAGTGAATATTTTATACTTTTAGTGTGCTCCACGCCCAAGACTTTAATGGATGGTGAAATTCTTTGCCCATACCAGGTTTCAGCATCTCATTTTTTATCCTTCTAGTCTTTTCAGGTAAAAAAAGGAACGGTATATGATCTTAAAAGGAAAATAAATTGTTAATGGAAATAAAGTGGAAAAAGTGAAAGACTCACTTTTCCTATATCCAAAAGCTTTTTTTAAAAAAAAAAAAAAATCATGTTTTGTGTGTCGAGGAAGGAGGAGTGAATGAAACATCTTCACATACTTATACACTAGATCATAAAGGAGCCTGGAATAATGGAGAAAGAAATTGCTTTGGCGTCTGTGTTATAACACTAAGCATATGATTGTGCCAATAATGTAGTCTCTTATAAAGAATAATTTCCTATATTGACATAAAAAGTGTGATAGTCCATTAATATCCATTCACGTCTCTGCCTTCCTGATGCAGCTACCCTAATATGTTTGCAGGATTTTTGAATAACCATTTTAAAGAGGATAGATATGTTTAATACAGACTTTCCAAAAAGAACTTTATCCCATATTTGTTCCAAGTGTTCCAGGCACTTTCTTTCTGAAATGCATGGACCATTATCAGTGACAAGGTATTACAGGATATGTTGTACTGATCTTTAATGTTAAACAGTGATCTTTAATCTTAAATTCTTATGAGTGTCATGCAAAGCTGAAAGATAATGATGCACTAAGTTTTTTTCTTTTCTGTGAAATACAGACTCTGTACACTATCTCTCCTAACATTTTTGTATCCCAGTTTTCACTTAGTTTTAGACTCAGATAACCAATTAGATCATATTTCTCTTTAAATCATGGATTTCTTAAAGCATATTTTGTAGGTCTTGTTGAAAGAGTTAAGAGAAAAACAAAAACACAACACAACCAACCAAACCATAAACTGTACGTAAAAACCCTATTGTTAAAGCAGTAGATAACAAATAAAGTAATCCTTATTGTATAATAATAAATGATACACGATGTTTCAAGTATCTAAAAGTAAGAAACCCAAAATAGTTTGCAAAATCTGTGTGTACAGCCTATTAGAAATTTATGGCTTGAATACTGAAACATTAAAAGTGTTGTCCATTGCTGGCTGCAGACATCCATCAAGCTCCTCTTTCACTCCTCAACAGGACAGGGGGAGAAAATACAATTAAAATGCTTGTGTGTTGAAATAAAGACAGGGAGGTTGTCTGCAACTTGCTGTCAAGGGCAAAAGAGACTCAGCTTAGGGAAAAATGTTCTTATTTATTATCAATTACGATACATTTGGATAGTGTGAAACAATCAAAACAAAATAAAGCCGCATCTTCCTCACAGCTCTTTCCTATGTTCAGTTTCAATACTTCTTTATTGATGCCTCTACCTCCCACCACATAAGCAGCACAGAGGGATAAGATTGGAGGCTGTGGTCAACCCATAATGGCTCCTCTCTGCCACTCCTTCTTCCTCATACTTTTCAATTTCTTTTGTGTGAGGTTCTCCACAGGCTGCAGCATGGATGCCTGCTCCACTGTGTTCTCCTCCATAGGCTGCAGAGAAATAAGTGCTTTGGCACCTGGAGCACCTCATCCCTCTCCTTCTCCAACCTTGGTGTCCACAGGGATGTCTCTCACACTTTTTCTCCCTCACTCCTCACTGCCATGCAGTGTTTTGCCCTTTCTTAAGTACGTTTTTCCCAAGTTACTTTGCTGTTGATGTCACAGGTGTCTTACAGTGTGTCTTTTGAAACTGACATGAATTGACTAAAACCAACTGTGTCCAGTTCCAGCTAGCAGCCTCTGGGCTCTCCTCACGTAGACTCCCTCTGTTGCCCTCCTGCTGCCAATGCCTTGACATTGACATCCAATAATCCAGGAACCCTTATTTAAGGGATTGCTCCAGATAGCATTATAGTAACTTTAGAAAAACTCTATTTTCCCTATATTTTAATTACTTTTTGTATAGTCATATATTAACTTTCCTAAAACCTTGTTTTTCTACTTAATATATAATATTAGAAACATTGCAGTAAAGGAAATTTATTTTAAATAGGTAACCCATCTCAAATCAGGTATCCTGGAAGAGTATAGGAATGTTGTCTGGTTGTGTAGTGACAAGGTCAGAAAGGACAAGGTACAGCTGGAGCTGAACTTGGCAAGAGACACAGAGAGTAAGAAGGGCTTCTACAGGTATGTCAGCCAGAATAGGAAGGTCAAAGAAAGTGCAAGCCTTTTATGAACACTACTGGTGAACTTTAAACAAGATACTTGGTGTATACTGGTAGATGAAACACTAGACATGAGCTGACAATGGCTGCTCGCAGCCCAGAAAGCCAACTGTGTCCTGGGCTGCATCAAAAGAAGTGTGGCCAGTAGACTGATGAAGGTGATTTCCCCCCCTCTAGTCCATTCTGGTAAGACCCTACTTGCAGTACTGCATCCAGATCAGGAGACCTTAGTACGAGACAATCATGGACCTGTTGGAATGGATCCAGAGGAGGGACACAAAAATTACCAGAGAGCGGGAACCTCTCTCCTATGAGGACAGACAGAGACGGCTGGGATTGTTCAGCCTAGAGAAGAGAAGACTTCAGGGAGATCTTATTGGGGTCTTTCAGTACACAAAGAAGGCCTATAAGGAAGATAGGGACAGTCTTTTTAGCAGGGCCTGTTGCAATAGGACAAGGAGTAATGGTTTTAAACTAAAAGAGGGTAGATTTAGACTATATATGAGAAAGGAATTTTTTATGCTCATCGTGGTGGAGTGCTGACACTGGTTGTCCAGAGAAGTTGTGGATGTCCCATCCTTGAAAGCATTCAAGGACAGGTTGGATGGGGCTCTGAGAAACCTGTTCTAGTTAAAGATATTCCTGCTCACTGAAGGGGCGTTGGACTAGATGACTTTTAAAGGTCCCTTCCAACTAAAAACATTTTATGATTCTATGATTCAATTAGAGAAATTAGAATACATTTTCCCCACAAGAAAATATAATAGTTTTCACTTTCATATAAATAAAAGTAAATTTTAGAATTAGTTACGTATGATAAAAACATGTAAGTTAAACTTTTAAATGCAGTAATAGCATTTTTTTTTATTTTACAGAAAAAATCTTCTATGTGGTAAAACAGTAGAAGGTGAAGCATTGAAAAATGAGCAATGTTTATGAAACATATATTTTTCTTGAAATAATGTCTAAAAGCAGATGGAATTCAATGCATATTGAACAGTAAGTTGATATGCATCTAAACATTACATAAAGACAATGTAGTCATCATCTATCTTAGTTTCATCTTGCTAATTACATGTAGCATGTCATATCTTTACATAACAATCACTTTAAAGGTATAAACAAGAAAACATATACAGAGAGAAAGTAAGAATGGTTTGAAAATCAACAACCAAGTATCAGATTTTTGTTTTAAATAACAACAGCATCAATTTTATACAGCTTGTAGAGGGGTTTATTAGAACAAATTAAAAATAAATCTCCATATATAATTAAAGTAAATTATAAATATGAAACAGGGGAAAATCACTACATGTAGTAAAGATATGAAACCCTTTAATGAAACTAAATCTTGCTTGTGATTTGATATCCTACCTAATATATTTCATATATTAGCCCAACCCTCTCTCAAAAACAAATGTCATATTGACACATTTTGTGACTGTGATGCATGTATGAATGTGTATATTTGCTATGCAGAAAATTAACATTTCCTTATGACTATCCAGACCTTTGTCAGTTTGGGGGAATCACATTACTTCTGATAGCTCCTACTAAGTTAAAATAATTTCCAGACTAGAAATTAATTTCAGTGCTTATACCATCTCAGTTTGACTTTATTCTGTGTCAAAACAAGTAATTTCCAAATTCTGATTCAAGGAAATAAAAAACATGGAGATTTTATCAGAGAAACACAACCAACAGTGTTAATTCTAACATTTTTTCAGTAATTGGGATATGGGTATGATGAAACTGGTGCTATTAGAAGATATATGAACTCGAAATAGAGGAGGCAGTGATATGTGTTCCTTTTCATCATTCCTTTCTTCTAATTTATTTGTTACTGCTCATTTTGTTTGTACATAAAAGTTGTCACATATTCCATTCAATAACATTTTCTTTCTCTTTTCATGTTTTCTTGTAACTAGTTGTGAAGAGGTAAGAATTTGCATTGACTGAAGCACTGCAACTTGCTCTGCCTACTAGTACTGGTATTACATGAAGGGGCCCATACTGGCATGAAACATCCAGTGTTTTATATGGTGTTACCAGAGTGCAGGTGAAGGTGTTTTTAACCTCTTCTGGGAAGGAAACATCATGGGATTCTTGGTTTAGATTCACTGGGCTAAAAGATTTTGTATCTCAGACCCCTAAAATACCTGAGGCATCCACATGGAGCATAACACCTCTGTTCTCAAACAGATTTTAAACTGATCTCAGTTTTCACGTTGCAACAGAATCATTGAATCATGGAATCGTTTAGGTTGGAGAAGACCTTTAAGAGCATCAAGTGTACCAGTTAACCTAGCTCCGCCATGTCCCTCACTCAGTACTGTATCTACACATCTTTTAAATACTTCCAGGGATGGTGACTCAAACACCTCCCTGGGCAGACTGTTGGAATTCATGGAAAACCTTTCAGCAGAGAAAATTTTCCTAATATCCAATCTAAACCTCCCCTGACGCAGCTTGAGGCTGTTTCCTCCTGTCCTTTCTCTTGTCACGTGGCAGAAGATACTGAAGTTGTTGTGGTCCAAATGCAAGACACAGCACTTGGCCTTGTTGAATCTCATGCCATTGGGCTCAACCCATTGATGTTACTTGTCCAGATTCCTCTGTTGGCCTTCCCCACCTTCAAGCAGATTAACATTCCTGCTTAACTTGTCACCTGAAAAGTCAGCTGAGGGTGCCCTTGATCCCCTGCTCCTGATCATTGATAAAGGTATTAAACAGAACTGGCGCTAATGCTGAGCCCTGGGGAATACTACTTGTGACCAGCTGCCAACTGGAGTTTAGACCATTCACCATCATTCTTTGTGCCAGGCCATCCACCCAGTCTTTTGCCCAGACAAAAAAAACAAACAAACAGAAAAACAAAAAAAACCAACCCCACAAAACAAACAAACAAACAAAAAGTACACCCATCAAAGCCATGAGCAGACAGTTTCTCCAGGAGAATGCTGTGGGGAACACTGATAAAGGCTTTACCCAAAGTCTCAATAAAAAACATCCACAGTCTTTTCCTCATCCACTAAGTGTATCAGGACTTGCTTTTCATAAATCCATGCTGTCTGGGCCTGATCACCTAGTTGTCTTGTACATCCTGTGAGATGGCACTCAAAATGATTTGCTCCATAACCTTCCCTGGCACCAAGGTCAGACTGACTTGTCTGTAGTTTCCCATATCTTCCTTCCACCCATTCTTGTAGAATCAATTTACAGACAATGACACTCAAAGAGCTGCCAAATGTAAATGTCAATATTAGGAGGAACACACATCACTGGCTATATTGACTACAATTAATATTTAGTTGCCTGAAATTTTAGTCAAGTGCTATTTCAGGTGCTCCAACCTTCTGTCTGTTATATTAGATGGGTATCTTGAAAATATTCTGTCATAACTGCCAGTCCTGTGGCCAGATTGCCAGCTGTCTGACAACTTGAATGGCATTAGAAACCTAATGTGTGGGCAACTGATCTCACTTAAGAACATCAATAGTTCTTAATGCATTGTAGGTATCTTCTGCATGTCACAATCCTCATTTAAAAGCTTTTAGGTGCTATGTACTAGTTTTAGATTCTGGGTGATATGGTCATTTAAGCATCTATACAGTACAGAATAGAGTAACCCTGGGATCAACAGTAAGTGTAATTTTCTGCTGACCTTACTTGAAATTACAAGTTACTACCACTTTTGTAGTAGAGGATTACTCTTTCCTCACCTCATCTACTTCCCAACTGCCTATACAAAAGAGGAAACTACTAGGAAAAAACTCTCTATCCTTGTTAGCAACATAGGCTTATGATATATCCCCAGGTGGGGTGGAAAAGAGCCTGTAGATTTCTTATCCACCCACTTAGTTGTGCTTGAGATCTGGAAAGAGCAGTTCCTTACATTACTGATTTTAGGAATGAAATTATTTGGTAGATTATTTCAGATGTAATAAACTCTCTTTTAACTTGGTGGCATCCTTAGCTTTGATGTTTATGAAGTAATACTTTTAAATTTAATTTAACATTTCAATTTAAACATTTTTGTTGTGTATAGATCATTATAGCATCTTAAAAGTTCATTTGTATTTTAATAATCCATATGAGTTCTTGGCAACTGTGTAGCAGGTTCATGCTGTGAAATCTTAATTCTTATGCTATTATGAAAAGCTAGTTTTGTTCACTTAAAAAATCTCATTTGGTTTCTTTATTAATTCTTTTTGCGTTAATCACTGAAAGTTCTCCAGACAGATTATATCAAATTACCTTACTTTTATCACTAATACAGCCAAAGAATAACTAAAATAGCACAGTATGTATTTATATTACTTCATACGGAAAACATTCAGCACCTTAAAACAGAATCAAGCAAAAAAAGAATAGTCTAAATCACGTTAGAAGAATATACATACTAAATCTATGCTGTGTAAAGTTAGATAATATAAGCTTGTTATTAGATGCATTTTAAAGCAGGCATTGCCAAAGCTTTCAACAGAAGGAACTGCACTGAATCTGTGTACTGCTCAATGCATCAGATATTAAATTCTGTTTACAGTACACAAAATATCAGAAAAGAAAAATAAATGTTTAGCACTTAAGAAAACATTCTATCAACCAAATCTGTAGACTGACTTTTTACCAGAAACTTATACTTATCATTCTACCTGGTCTCAAATTTACACTATTGCCAATATCTTGCAACAAAACATAGAATAAAAGCTAAAAAAGATCAACCAGTAAACATTTTGATGAAAAGCTATGTTATGAAAGCAAAAAGCGTATGATTCTCAATTAAAAGTGAGTTCCCCAGAACAATTCTTGTAAGAGGTTATACTACTATAGGAAGTGATCTAAATTCACAAGGTCTAAAGTCACAAGATTTAAAGATATTAGCAAGTCAGGTATGATAATGTCGGGCTTTTCACTAAATAAAATCATTAAAGCTTTGAAAGACTGCAATTTGAGTTCCTGAAATCATGTTTTTGCACTGGACACAAGAATAAATTTTTCATTAGTTGTATTGCATTATACTCACAATATAATATTTTTTACCATGATAATGAGAAACAATTTTATTTTTTTTTTTTTTTTAAATCCCAACATTACCATTCAATATCAACACAAGTACAGGGCAGTACCTGAAAAAGATCTTTTCTTGCTGCTGAAAAACCTGAAAGGAATATTTCACCGTTACATTTGTTGGACACTGTGTATGGAGATTTAGAAAAATTTACTACTTGTTTGGGGAGACTCCACAAGCTTGATCAGGGACTAATATGTCCTTGTTGCAAGAATAGCACAATTAATATGAGGAAGTTAGTACTTGCCAAATATGTAATAGTTGAACAAAAATTAATGAAATAACTAAAAAGAGTTGAGGAAAAGAAAAAAAAACAAAAAACCAAAACCCCAAAATGAACGGCATATCTTGACGTAGTAATAGACTTAAAGTATATTAGAATATGAATACTCAGATCTATTGATGTTGAAATTGGACTTTTGAATTGAGATTAATCTCAATTAATAGTACCACAATAATAGATATTTAGGCTAGTTAGGCATCTAACTACTAGTCAGATTCTTTGCTAATCAAGGTCATACTCATATTCAACAGAACATGAAGGGAAAGATTTGAGGTGTATCATCCCATCTTTGAAGTGGTTTTTTATCTCTTTGGTTGTTGTGGGGTTTTTTTTTCCTTTTTTTTTTTTTTTTCCTTAAACTGCATAAGGCATCTGTGTGATTAGTTTTCTTTTTACGGTTTTAACTTTTAAATACCTATTGATAAAGACAATGAATCTTATAATTTCCCCTCTTTGATTAATTAGCCTCTATCTGGGACTTTTACTGAGGCTATCATTGCATGGGTCTATTTTAACAGAATTGCAAAATCATAGAAGAAATTAATCTGTGGAGATCAATGGGATCCAATTTGACTGTAATTGAAATTTTGTCCTGTTTTTCCATCATAGTACAAAAATCTTATACTTTTTCTAGTCTTAGATTTTAAAAAGATTTTTTTTTTCATTATAATATGTTGATTTTATTGGTTGCAGGCATCCAGGTGTTGGTATCAGGAGGTTGCAGGGGCAGGAGGGGCCAGGGCTGCCCCATGTTGGACACAGACAATTCCAGCCAGCTCCAATGGACCCACTGAAGGACATGGCTGAGCCCTTCAACCACGATGGTGGAACATCCATGGAAAACACATTTGAGAAAGGACAAAACACTGCATAACTGTGAGTGGTGGGGGAAAATGTATGAGAAAGAGCCTTGTGGACTCAAGGTCAGAGGAGGATGCAGTACTTCAGGTGCCAGAGCAGACATTTTTCTGCTGTCCCTGGAGAGGTCTGAAGTGGAGCAGTTATTTCCCTGCAGACCATGGAGGACCACTCTGGGAGCAGATGTCCATGCTGTAGCCCATGGAGGACTCTGTGCTGGAGTAGTTGGATGTTTGCTGGATGACCAAAGCCTGTGAGAAGGACTCATGCTGTAGTAAGGAGCTTATGTGAGGAGGAAAGAGCAGCAGAGAGGGATTGTTATGGATTGACCCCAAACCTCTATTGCATATCTTGCCTCCACAGGGAAGGAGGTAAAGGGGTTAGGAACAAAGGAGTGAGGTTGAGACTGGAAAAGTGGTGGGAGAAAGATGTTAGATTACTTTTGTCTTTGTTTCTCACTATCCTACACTTTTAATTGTCAATAAATGAAATTAATTTTCCCCAAGTTGAGTCTGTTTTCTCCACAGTGTAGGCAATCTTCCTCTATTTATTGAAATTAACAAGCTATTTAATCTTATTTTCTTTTACTGTTCTGTTGAGGATGGGGAGTGAGATAGCAGCTGTGTGGGCATCTGACAGCCAGACAAGGTCAACCCACCACAATCAAAAAGAAAAGAAAGAAAACAGGTACTACCAAGAAAATGGTTTTTTATTCAGTTTTGTTTTTCTTTCATTGTTTTATTTAGTTTTTTAATATATTTTCTGAGTGCAAAATGAAAGACTTGGTATCTAAAAAGAAACCAAGACAGACAAATTAAACTGAGTAATTCTTACACCAAGTGATGTATATGCAGTGTGAACTTTCACAGCTTCAGTTCAGGCACTGAATCTAAACGAATATAGTTGTAACCTTGGACAACCTTTGTTTTTTGCAGCAAGTTTTCAGAACTGTTCAATCTTTGAAACTATACTGTTATTTAAATATGGTTGCAATGTTCTTTCAAATAAGTAACTTTTATGGACCTTACTAGACAGAATGAAACACAATATTGCATAATGTTACATGGGTATATTCTTTATTATAACCCACCCCCCAAAATACAGAACTAGTATTGTATTGTCTGAGAAATGCTTCAAGGTAATGTAAATTCAGTCTGGGTTGTAACTTAAATGCTGGCAGGTTCATAAGCTTGCATGCTGCAAATGCCGGACTGTTTAACCATAATGTACTCTTGACATAGTTGTTTTCCTTGTAACATCCAAGGATTTTCTAGGTTTGTTGTTTTCTTCATTTTTGTTCGTTTATTTGTTGGTTCTGTGTTATTTAGAAGAATTAAGAAAAGAAAAAATATGAAAAAATATAAAAAAGAATTTTACCTGGCTACATTCCTAACTCTGCATTTGAAAAAACAAGCAAATAAAAAATCATATTTATCATCAGTGCATATAAAATCTAAAGATCATCTGCCTTGGTATTGTTCCTATCATTGGAACTAATTAAATGCTATACAAATGATTCAGCACAAGTGCAGTGTAATTTAATAAGGACTGTATTGACTGAAATCTAAATTGCTCTTCTGAGAAATCTCAAAAATTATTTCCTTGAAAACATCCATGACCAGCTCCAGCACCATCTTAGTTTTTTGTTGGTGGTTACAGTGTACAAATTCAAAAAACAAACAAATCCCAACAAGAAAACCCAAACATTTTTAACCAAGGTAGTTGTTTTTCTTTGGATTCATAAGTAGTTCACTTAGATGGATTGATCAAAGTGTTTTAAAATGTAAAATTTCCCTTAGAGCTAAGTCCAATGCAGAAATAATGAAAACACAAATTTAGTAATTTAAATGTCAAACACATCTTATGTCAGTGATCTGAATGTTAAATCTACTTTTTCCTAAAGTTTTTCCTTTCCTTTTCCTCCTAATTATATTCATCCATTCTTATACTGCAATCATTTCCTTTCTTGAGCAGTGACTTCTCCATGCCTTTTTACTTCTCCCAACTTGTCCCACTTTCTTCCACATAGAAAAGCAATAAGGCTTCTCTTTTTTAGCCTTTTCTCTTATGTTCTAATTTTTTTCCTTTTAGGAACAGGAAATACAACCTAGACAGTCTAGAGTCTAAACAGAATACAGTTTAGTGTTTCTTTTCCTTTCCTGAAATCATCACAGGTGGTTTTAACTTCTATTCTTTGTTCTTATTAGCTCATATGTTCAGTAGCTTATAATTTAATTTGATTTTTAATTGTCTTGAACTTTTCCTTGGTTTTCAGTATACTTTTCCATTCTTTCAGATATTTTATTTTCCTCCATTTTTTTTTTTAAGTAATCAAAGAAAAATTTCAAGTCCTGCAGGTAAAACAGAATAACTTGCAACAGTACAGACTGAGGTCTGACTTAACGATCAGTCTCTTTGCAAAAAAGAATGTGGATGTCCTGGTGGGCTGTGAGTCAGATATGCATCATTAGCGCATTCTTTTGGTGGTGAAAACCGACCACTTGCAGATCTATATTACCAAAAGCATACAGTGCAGATCACAGGAAGGGATTATTTCTCTTTATTTGGTACTTGTGACACCTCATTTAGAGCACTCTCTCTGGTTGTGAGTCCCACAGTACATAAGATAGTTAGGGAGATGAAGCACATTTCATATGAGGTGAGACTGAGAGAACTGGGTTAAACTGGATGTAAGAAGGTTCAAGGAAGATGTAATCATGGCCTTTAGCCACATAGAGTATTATAGTACAGAAAAGCCCAGGCTTGCCATAGAGGTGCAGAGAAGAGGACCCAAGAATATAGTCATGAGTTGTAATGAGGGATAAGAATGACTAAGCACTAGAGTATTTTCCTTGAAGGATTGTAATGACTCCATCCTTGAATATTTCCTAAACAGAAATGATCAAGACCATCATCCAACTGTTCCTGATTCAACTTGGAAGGAAATCTGGCTTTGAACTAGATGTCAGATCAGATAACCTCCAGAGATACCATAGAATCATATAATGGTAGGGGTTGGAAGGGGCCTCTGGAGATCATCAAGTCAATCCCCCCTGCCAGAGCAGGATCACCTAAGGCAGGCCACACAGGAAGGCATCCAAGTGGATTTTCAAAGTCTCTAGAGAAGAAGACTCCACAACCTCTCTGGGCAGCCAGTGCTCTGCCACCCTCATAGTAAAGTTTTTCCTCATGTTGAGGTGGAACTTCCGTGTTCCAGTTTGTGACCATTGCCCCTTGTCCTATCACAGGGCACAACTGCAAAGAGACTGGCCCCTTCTATTTGACAGCCACCCTTCAGATATTTGCAAACATTAATAAGATCCTCACTCAGTCTTCTCCAGACCAAACAGCCCCAGGCCTCTCAGCCTTTGCTAATAAGAGAGACATTCCAGTCCCTTAATCATCCTCATAGCTCTCCGTTAGACTATCTCTATTATTTCCATGTCACTCTTGAACTGGGAAGCCCAGAACTGTACACAATACTCCAGATATTTTTCCATATTTATTTTTCCATGATTCTATAACTCTATGACCGGCACTACTGGTCTATAACCAGCATAGATTCACAAAGGGGAAGTCATGCTTGACGAGATTAATAGCCTTCTACAACGAAATGACAAGCTTCATAGATGAGGGGACAACAGTGGATACTGTCTACCTATATTTTAGTACAGTTTTTGACCCTGTCTCTCATAAAATCCTCACAGAGAGGCATTGATGTACAGCCTGGATGAGCAGAAAGTGAGGTGGACTGAAAACTGGTTGAATGGCCAGGCACCCAAACAGTAGTGATCGGTAGCATAAAGTCTAGATGCAGGCTAGTGACTAGTGGTGTACCCCAGCAGTCCATACTGGGTCCAATCCTGTTTAACATCTTCATTAATAATATGGATGATGGGGCAGAATGTACCCTCAGAATGTTTGCTGATGGCACAAACCAGGGAGGAATGGTTGATATGACAGACTATCATGCTGCAATCCAGAGAGATGACCTCTGACTGACTAAACCCCTAGATAGAATATGACTCACTTGATAAACCCCTAAAAAGGAAGAAGGCTCAGAGGAGATGGAATAAGGGCCATGCTCTCATGGTACATAATGGAATAATGTAGGATGTGACTGACAGCAGCTGTTGCAGAAAAGCTCTCTTTTATATCAATTAATGATGTCACGCCTGGAGTATTGTGTCCAGTTCTGGTCTCCTCAGTACAAAACAGAGAGAAAATCCAACAAAGGTCTAGAGAGATGATATAAGGACTGGAGCCTCTCTCTCATGAGGGAAGGCTGAGACAGCTGGGACTGTTTAGCTTGGAGAAGTCTCAGGGGAGATCTCATCAACATCTATAAATATCTGAGGGGAGGATGCAAGGAAGACAGTCAGACCATTTTCAGTGGTGCCCAGTGATAAGACCAGAGACAATGGGCAGAAACTAATACACAGAAGGTTCTGTCTGAACAACAGGAAGCTCACATTTCACTGTGACTGAGCACTGTCACAGATTTCCTGGAGAGTTTGTGGCCTCTCCATTCTTGAAGATATTGAAAAGCTGTCTGGACATGGTCCTGGGCATCCAGCTCTGGGTGACCCTGCTTGAGTAGGGAGGATTGGACCAGATGACCCTCCAGAAGTCCCTTCTAGCTTCAACTATTTTATGTTTCTGTGATTCTGTTTTTACCTATCTGAGTCCCAGAACCATGGCAGTAAGAACCTTTATAACTTGACTTAAAATCATGCTTAAAGCAGAGAATAGGAAAAAAAAGAAAATATGTTCGTAGCTGTTTGTATTGCTAGGAAGTTATATGGGACTGCTTGAAGGTGGATGTCTTGGAGATATATTGCTGTCTCGGATGGAGAGTTGTAGCTAGCTAGAAATGATGGAATATGTAGGAAATTATGATCAGCAAAGAATGCATGTGTATTCTGAAAAGAATTTCCTGAACTAGATAGTTGTGATTTTGTACATGAAACAAACAAGGTTCCATTACCAGTGTGAGGTTCCCAAACCTCTTCTCTTCATCTTTATATTTCTCAGGTTGAATTTCATACAGTTGCTCTTCATTAAGGAAACGATTCCCTCCAAGCCCTAGGAAGGGTTGGGGAATAACAAACAGGTCTTTCTGCCAATCTCCTATTTCCTTCTGAAAGGAAATACTGAATGCACTCCATAGTGCAGTCCAAGACAACAAGCAGATTGAGTTCAAATTAATGTTTGTAAAGAGTGGATAGTCAGGAGTTGAGGAAACTGTGGGAAAACAGGGATCAAGACAATATGAGCATATTGGTTGAAGGTAAGTTGGAGCTCATGTGTACACCACGGTATGCAACACAGATCCAGTGTTCAACACTTGGAAAAGTGCCATATTGTACCATGGCTGGATGGTAAGAGAACCAAAATTGGAAGACACAAGAGAAAACTACACGGTTTTTGCACAGTGTGATCACACATAATGGACCCCCAAATAAATCAAATAATATTAATATTCTCTTTTGGACTTGATGCATCTCTTAAATGAGCTAACAGTCACAATGTCAAATATTGCTAGGAAATCTACAAGCACAAAAATTGATAAATGCCCTCTGTGTATTAACAGTATGTATTAACAGTAATTCAGATCGTGCTGAGTCCCAAGTATTAGCTTCAGATGTAGAAATATGTTAACTCATAAGTTCACTTATAAATAACCATCTTTTCAACTAAGTGCTACTTAGCTATTTCAAGATCTTCAGTGACAGCTAAATTGTGTCATGTTCAAAACAAAGAGAATGGAATGAGACTTTTAATGTCTTGAAACAGTGGCACAATTTCTACATATGTATATATCTCACCTTACTTCAAATTATACTTATTCAGATTTTTTTTTTTAAATAATGATTTTTTTTATTATGTTCTTTTTTAAAAGAAAGACAATTTGTATTTATCACATGGTTACTGCTAACACAGCATACCTCTAATGCACTAGTCATATGTCAATGTTTATTAGAAGCCATTTTTAGCTCTGTACCTATCTTTGTAAAATGGAAGATACTTGCTGAACCATAAGGCAAAACAATTACATTTCAATCCTATCAGCTTCTTGTTCATGTAAGTTCCCTTCAATTCTTCCTGTGTTCTCAGAAAAGATGAGAAAGATAAATACTTCATTAATAGCATCAGAAGATTTTGTCCTCTGAATCAAAAATTTTAAAAAATCAGATGTGAGACTTGTCATCCATATTCCAACCTGTATTGTTTGTATAAACACCTCTTTAAACCAGCTAAAATAAATTTTTAAGGTTTTAACATTTTTTGCGATTTATTTTAATTGGCCAGACCACCATCATCCTGAAAATTGCCCTTGACTACTATTATTTTCTTGGCAAGACAGGTGTTCTTGCACAGTGTGCAGCAGAGCAAGAGATGCAATTCCAAAGAGGATTTCAAGTGACTAATTCTGAGAGCAAAAGGCAAAGAAGGCATTGCATCAAGTGAAATGGTGACAAAATGAAGTCTTGTTTGTAAGTTAGAGTGGAATATAATAGAATGCAGAGCAGTCAGAGGTACATATATCATGCACAAAGGAATATATTACTTTATGAGCAAATTAGAGTAATTTATATTCTTATCAAGCCATGGTGTTAATTGATATGAAGTAACAAGAAATTAAAATAGGAGACATTAATTTTTTTTTACTTTACATCTTCTTTCCTGTGCTTCTCATATATTCTGTAAACTGCAAATATGTCCTTTCATGTAGCAGTTCAGACTGTACAGAAGGTTCAAGGTCCTGCTTTGCAAGTTTAATGTGTGTCAAAATTCTGCTGGTGTGTGCTTTCTGAAACTAGGCAGCACACAGAGCTAAACCCTTGTCCACATTCTGCAATTTTTCAAATAAGCCTATTTTTAATAAAGATTTGGGATTGAAAATTGTTTGGAACATTGTGTCTCTTATGTTTCTTGAACTCCACAAAGGCAAGACCTGCATTTTCTCACAAAGTTTCTCATTCCTTTCTATCAATATGACAAGCACCTCTCCTTAGATGTTCATTGTCAGTTGCACACTGCCCCCTTTTTTGGACCCTCATTCTGATAGAAAAACATATCTTTGGTACTTCAGGGTAAACTAGGTCAGACAGATGATCTAGTCTAAACTGAGTAAAGAAAAATTAAAAAAAAAAAAAAAAAGGAGGTAGCATATAAGGCATTTCAAAGTAGCATGAAAAGGTACAGAAGTAGCATGTACAAAACTATACCTTCAGAAGCACAAAGTTCTGATACAATCTTTACTTCCATCAAGTTCCTGTGCTCTTTAGACATTTGAAACAGAATAATACAGCTGTGAAATGTTATACAAAATAGGAATAATACTTTCAATATTCTTTTCATAAAGGAAAATAAATGTTCAAAACCAAAATACAACGGCTCAAGGTCACTTGCAAAAATTTTATTTCCTCATATGTCATCTTGCAGCCTTATATTTGGGACAAGTTCTGGAAGCCATATTGACAAAAATGTGTTTCTGAATATCCTGGCCAGGGGCTGTTGTCATAAGCATTTCCAAATTACTGTATCTACAAAGCACTGAATTAATTAGGCATGATATATTTTTGGCATGTGACTATAGAGTGTAGCATAATGTCATGAAATCTACCAGCCTGAACTGCACTGTTTGTAGAGGTGACAGTCTCATGGGAATATTTTCAGCTCTGAATGCATGCAATTTACCTTGAAAGTAAACTGCTAACTCTTCACTAATGCATCCTTTTTCTCTCCCTCTTTTTCAATAGCCAAGCCTGATAGGCTGTCTTTTTTTTTTTTTTTTTTTCTCTTTTCGTATCACACTTTGCTGCACAACTTAATAAGAAAGAAACAAATAAGAATGTCCTAGCTAAATTCACAGCACCTGGGTAAAAAACTAGAAAATAATCTAAGATAGCTACAGTATAAAAAACAAAATAGCTGGGAATTGTATGCTAGCTTTAAAATACCAAAAGAATACATGTATACATACCTGTGTGTACCTATATGTAGATTTATGTTCATGCAAATGTTTTGGGGGTTTTTTTCTCTTTATTGACTTGATAAAATATTAGTGTGTAATGATTTTTATGAAATAAATTATGATGTGTTCAATGACTGGATGAAAGAAAGAATCTAGTTTGTTTCAGAGCTTAGTTCTATAGTGTTACGATTGCTGTTTCAAGATTATGATCTCAACTATATCAATCCTGCAATTTGAAAACTAATTTTGCAGCTGGTGAGCTACTTCAGACTGTGATCTTATGACCACTGTATAGAACTGATGGTGTATTTAACTGAAATAATAAATTTCACTCAAATTCTTATGTAAACCTTTACCCAGATGACATAATTACTGAGACAGATATGTACATAGGTGTACAACTCAAAAAAAAAAAATAAATCCAAAATTATTGATTTATCTAAGTTTATACTGAAATATATTAAATGATATTTTGTATTTTAACATTTTTATTAATTACTAAACAAGTACATAAATAATCCACATTTTTAATAAAAGATTTTATAAGAAAATATATTTTACAGGAACGTGTTCATTCTGAACATACAGGAAATAAAATTATCAAATTGATTTATCATCCCAATTTTAAATAGCAAATATTTAATTCTAAAGAAATAAAAATGCATCACTTACCAATTTTGTTCCACATTATTTTATACAGTAGGTAACATCTAATATTCTATATATCCTGTTTTTCATTGTATTACAATATTTTAACAAAGGATGTGAATCATTCATGTTTTGAACTGAGACAAATACTGAAGTAATGACATTTTTCTAAAAAATCATCATTTTTCTACCAACTAAATTGCATAATTTCCTTCTAATCTATAGTGCCACCAAGACTTGAAAAATATTGAGATGAATCATACCTTATTTCATACTTTGATTCACACTAAACAATGAGGCTTATAACGTCACAGTGTGTTTTTAGTATTGCTATTATGATTATTATTAATAACTGGAATGGTGAGTAGCAATAAGCGTCAGTACATACCTTTGTGCTCTTCTAACCATACATGACAAAATTATGGCCTTTGCAAAAACAGAATAAGAGAGAAATAGTCACAGCAGATTGACAATTTTTACACAGGGAATAATTTCTTAGTGCTGTTTATCATGTAACAGTCTAGGTTAATAATAGTCCTATTAGGTCTGCTTCTTATGTGCTGCCAAGGCTTTCACGTGTCTCTTAAAGATTTTTGTTATACATTTTAATAAAGTATCTCAGCAGATGTGTGCAGAAATTTCAGTGAACAGCAGATGAAAATAAAAAAGATCTTTGAAAAGTTAATGAGAGAGCAATAAAGACTGACTTCATTGACATAGCAAAGGCAAGTGTTAACATCTTGATCCCATACAATAAATGCTAGGTTCCCTTAATGGGAAATATGTAGTTTGTTTCCAATGTATTAGAGAACAAGAAGCCCAAAGAAGACTACAGGGAGACTGATATTATCGAAGTAGTATTGTGAAAAACAAAACAATTTTAAAGCATGTAGATATTGCAAGTGTGTCAGGGTCAAAGAAGAACGAGAGCTGTCATAGAGACAAGAAGTACTTTATGATTTTAGCTGTATGAAAACAGAAAATTACGTTACACTTGTTATGAATGCAGAACTTGTAGACTCAAATATATGTGTAAATCCAGAATAAGGGCCAAGTTAAGTATCTGGCACAATATCCAGGCTTCTGTGAAAGGAGTTGAGTTGTAGTCCTTCACAGTTTTTAGAACTGCAGTGAGAATTAGTGCCTGCTTCCATGCATGAAACATCGAAAAATTATATTAAATCCCACTGGACAGCACATGTTGCTGGATAAAAAATATTAATTTATTTTGAAAATCTAAAAATCTACATGCTAAAGATATCAAGACAAAGTACACTTTGTCAAGCTTGTAATCTAAAAGAAACAATCCACTTTATCATCCCTGAATCCATTATCTATTTTTATTTTTATTTTTTATATCAACGTATGAAAGTTGAATGCATTACAGGAGATGATATGCAACTGCTAAAGGACTCTGACATATAAATAAAAAAAAAAAAATAAAAGAAAAGTCTCTGATGCTTCTAAATAAAAGGATTTAGTCACAGTTGTGAATGGACAGGCAGGGAGGGAGATGAAATAAAATAGCACATTTGATGAACCAATATATATAAGTCAGGGTGAACCATCAAGATTCACCAAGAACAACCCAAAAACTGATACCGATTCAAAAAGCATGTGTGTTATCCATTATTACCTCATTAAAACATAGTCTAGAGATTTAATCATGTACAGAATATCATAGAAAATTTAAAAACCCTTCAAAAGTGTATTTTTTTCAGGTGATACCTCTAGGCACATTGTCATTATGACTCAGAAGACACTGAAACATGAAACACTTCCATTTTTACCTGTGGATGTCTAAAGGAAGGAATTTTCCGATGTATGTTGCAAAAAAAAAAAAAAAAAAGAGCCAATCGAGCCTTGCCAGGCTGAAGAGGATGAAGGAGTGGATAATAATCATGCTAGTGCAGTGAGTCTGAGTGACAGACCAAATGGCTGTCTGTTAGTATGAGGAGACCAGGGAAGAAGGAAATGCAGTACAATTGGGAAAAAAAGAGAAAACGAGAAGTTTTAAAATCTTGACAATTAAAAGGACAACCCAGATGATGTGTCAGGAAATAGTGGATAAAAATGAAATCCAGGTTAAGGAAATAGATTTCTGAGTCATCATCATGGTAGAAGCCATATAGCTTGAGATGGTGATAAGGCAAAGAGAATTAAAAATGAAGCTCTGAAGGACAAAATGCCAATAAAAGACAGACAAGGGGAAAAGAACAGCCAAAGGATATTTTGAAGTAGAAGCTGGAAAGTGAGGGTGGAAATCCACAGGAATATGGGGTAACAGAAGCCAATTAATGTTTTCAGTACTTTACTAACACTCTTATGTTAGTGAGTATGTACTATTTCAGTGCAATCTGGTATTAACAGCCTGGAAATCATAGGTTTATCAAATTAATGAGTATTAATATTGGCACAGATCTGGACAAGAAAAACTATTCTCAGGGAAATCTGAGCTGGCAAACAGGGATTAGCTGCTATTTCTGACAAGTTTTTTAAATCTTGGTTTACTTGAAATTTATTTTTTGTTTTGATATATGTACCTATATGCTCATTGGTATCTCCCATTTCTGCTGCCATGTGCTGCCTTCTGCTACATGGATTCACTTTTGGCATGTGCTCTTTTAGATATTAAGATATGGTTGTTAACTACTTTTATGTATTTATTTCAGTTCAAAATCAAATTGAGACCATGGAGACTAACTAGGCTTAGATACCACAGCACATTTAGTCACAGATATATTTGACATGCACATGACCTCTCTGCTTCACCTCAGTCATAGGGGAGGTACAGAATTCCTACTTCTGGTTGCCTGAATTCACAAGGTTCCTGATGATTGGATATTACTGTCACAGTGGCAACCACTTCACCATTAACAGGTTAGTTTTACAGGAGCCATTTAGACATAAACGAAGTTTAACCATGCCCAACCCTCTGCCAAACCACCACTGTGGTCTGTCTTGCACTGCCCTTCTGCCAAGATCAGGATTCTCTTCTAGTGTGGTTTGATAATTCAGGTTCATATGTGTCTTCTTTCCATTTTTTTTTTATAGCTGGCCCACTTAAAATATACATGATCTACAACAGGCATTGTATTTCTGAACAGTAACATAGAGACCTTCCAGCCTGCCCTGAGACCTGAGGTACTAGTATAATATAAGAAAACTAGAAATAGTGTAGTGATAGTAGGCTGCTTATGAAAATCACTCCCAGGTCCCCTGTTGCATATGTTCTCATGTTGTGTTCTCATCATCCACAGGAAGAATCATAGAGTCATAAAATGTTAGGGGTTGGAAGAGATCATTGAGTCCAACCCCCCTGCCAAGCAGGATCACCTGGGGCATGTCATAATGGAACACATCCAGACTGGTTTTGAAAATCTCTAGAGAAGGTGACTCCACAATCACCCTGGGCTACCTGTTCCAGTGCTCTGTCACCCTCACAGTAAAGAAGTTTCTCTTCATGTTGAGGTGTAACCTCCTATGCTAAGTTTATACCCATTGTTCCTCGAGTTCTCTTCCATGCTGGAGTTCATGTAGTTACCTGTTCTTTTCCAGTGTAATTCAGTGTATTCTGCTTAGTCATTGGGTTTTTTCTGTATCTGTATGTCATTGCTGGATGGAGCAAAACATAAGGTCAAAAATCTTAGAAAAATGACATATGGAGAAGTTGTTTACCCCCTGTTAATACTAGAATATTAGATTCCTCCTGTTAAATTGTATTCTAGAGTTATTTAAAGAATGCTGGGTTATCTCTAATCACTGACCTTCATTTAAACAACATAAAAACCCCCTTGTGTTTAAAGATTATTTCCCATGCTTTAGGCACCTTCAAATCTGACAGGAATTAGGAAAGCATGCACCTGCAAGTGCTAACTTTGCTGCAGCAAGCAAGAAATCAAATAGCCCTTGTCTCTGGAGAACTCTACTACAGAGAAGGAACATTTATGCTGCAAACAGCAGTAACTCATCACAGTCAGGAAAGGTGCAATAGTTGACAAGGTTAGCTTGAGCTCTTGATATTACTGAGATCAATTCTAAAGGCTCATCAGTTCTAAATGACTCATCAGTTCCTGGAATAGCCTTGAATGGTCCAGATTTACATACTCCTGTTGAGGAGATACTAAAAAATGAGTTATCATTGTCTGTTGTTTTCCTACAATTTGTTTAAGAATAGTTCTGAATAAGGCGAAAAGTAGAGTCCCATAAAAGATTAGAGGGATGTCACCTTTAAATATTCAAGTTAGATGTGTAGACTTCTAGTGTAATTAAAATGTACACAGATACTTCTATACTTGGTGATTTACTTCCTTCTATAATTCAACCCTTTGTGGTCCCTCTTTTGTATTTATCATAAAGCTTGTGTATCTTCACCGCTCACATATATTGCTATTAAATAGAGTGGAAGTGGACTTGAAGGGTCTGATTTTTCATGTGGCACATTAATTTTATTTATTTTTAAATTCAATTTAGATTTTAAAGGCAAGTTTAGACAAGGAAAGATGTTTTTGCATATGTCTATGTTTATATATCCTTTAAAATAAAAATATATGCTCTTCCTATTAAAAGTTGGTAACGGGAGCCTTATTTTTGTCTTCTCTCCTTGGAGTTTTTAAGCTATGGTTTTAAGACTTCTTAGTAGTCCCTTTATTGTTTTAACTATATTTCTGCTTAAATCAGCATAAGAACTTACTCTAGCAGTGAGTATTTCAAATACTCTCCACTTAGAGTCACATGTAAATTTAAAGCTCTGTAAGAAAGCCATTGTTAAGAGAGCTTAGTGAAAAAAACCCTTCTAAAAATCACTGCTGAGGAGGCTTGTAAAGATCATGCTGAGCAGCAGGTCAAAAAGCCCAACCCATTGACAACTTTAGAGTTAGGGAATTCACTTATCTTGGTAGGTGGCTACTTCTCTTCACTCACCCCTTTTGACATTGTTCTCTTACGTCATTTGGACATACTTAGTAAGGTGATACAAGGGGCAGACTTTTCCTATGCTTATCTGTGTGCAGTGATGATAGGGAGCCTTGTTGCTGCTTAATAGGCAACTTCATTTGCACTTACTGAACGATCTTGGCATCATATAAAGTGAAGTGCAGGGTGAGAAGGGTCTTGTACTAACTGTGTACATTCTGTTTGGAATACTTCCTTTCTAATCTTCACAGCCCCAGTGAAAGAGGTAGTAGACCATTCAAGCCTTATCCAGGTTCCTGTCCTTCCATGGTCTGGAATTTTTGAAGACAGAGCTGTAACACATTCACGTTATATTTTCTGAAGTTTATGTAGATGATGTAGTTAAAACTAGCACACATGAGGTACATACAAGTAAGACATTCTAATATAGAAGAGAATCCAATCACTTTCTTGCCCTGTCACAGTAATAAAAGTGAAGTACAATTGAAAGTGAACCACTGCAAATACCTAATATCTGTCTGAAAATCCAGGTGAGAATCAAAGCAAAGAATCAATATCTTAATGGTCAGCAATACATGTTGAAGAACTGGCAAAATCTGTCAATTGTATGTTTTTCAGTAATAAAGGGAGAAATCTAACCTAGGCTCAGGATACATCTGACTTTTTACTGTAGGCAGGGTAAAACAGAGCATATATATTCATTTAAGCATAACTGTTACAAAACTTTGTAGGAAGTTATAATATAAGGTTAAGATACACACATGATGCTTTCATATCTCTCGTTTGAATTCAGTGGAGATGGTGAGATTGACTGTGTAATGTGCTAGGCAAATGTGGCCTAATACAGTTACACAATTTAATAGATTGTAATCATCAACTTGAATGTGCTTTCAATAAGCCTGTATTTTCACATTGCCCATTGATTTTGTCATTTGCACGTGTGCCTATATGTCTGCGCAGCCTTTACATGTGCTGGACCTCAGACTGTTGAGAGCTTTGGTTTACTTGCAACTATGCTGGAGCTTACAAGGTTAAAAAAAAAAAAAAGATAGGTATTACAGAACTGAGACTTGGAGGTAGATTGTGCAGCTAAAGAACTGGGAATGTGCCCATTATTTACATATCTTTTTTGATATGCATAATCGGCAGCACAGAACTTGGAAGGTCCATGTAACCTTTTCACATTGTTTTATCGTTATATTATCAGCCCAACTGTATTCAACAATTAAAGTGTTAATTGAGCTCGAAGTGAGCACTCATCTCCTGTTTCATTAAAGAATTGACTTTTCCAATTAAAGTTTAGCTTTCTTTAGTCCATTTACATAGACATCATCCTAAAGCAAATAGAAGAATAATTTATCATCATTACAGCTTTTTGAAGCATAATCACAATGAGCTTAACCAGTGTCAGAGTTATGGAAATAAAACTGTTATAACAAAATTGATTAGACAGACTTAAGGAAAAAAAGAAGTTCGGCATTATTTGTATAATGAGATACTTAACAGTCAAGTTACAAACCAATTTGTAGTCACTAAAATGTTGATCTTTCAATAGCCGTTGTCTAGGAAAGTCAAGTGTATGTATATACAAAATTAATTCTATTGCAGAGCACATACCTCTGTGTGCCTTTGTAAAATACACTAAAACCTGAGGTCTTCTGCAATTGAGCTGCTGATAATTAAAAAGTAAATATGGATGAAACATTTTTAACTTATAATTTCCATTAAATCCTCACCTTTCCAAAATAAGGAATTACAGTGATGCTAACTAGAGATCTGACTAATAAGCCACAAAATGCAAACTGTAGGACACAATTACTACTTTAATGGAAAAGTGTGATGTAAAAGTTTTCAAGGCTCTAAGTGATACCAAATAAAGGTTTACTCAGTAAGAGGTACTTTATCTTATTTATTCATCTTTGGCACATATAAGAGTATGAGATTTAGTGACACTGATATACTTTGGAGAATCCACGTGGGAACAGTCATACTGAGCAGTTACTATAGAAGTGTTCTATTATGCATCACTTATCTATCTATCTATCTTTATATTGCCATATCACAGTAATACTTGAATGCCATAGAATGCTCAGCTGTATAATGTCCTTGTGGAGTGTCAATAGTCTCATTTTAAAGGTGTGAAAAAAAAGAAATAAAAGAATAATTTTTAGTCATAGATTACTTAGGTAAACTATGACAGATTGAATTTTAATCTCCTAAGACTTCAGTTTGTTACTTTAATAGTAGTTCATCCTTCTTTATATAGTTATTTATAATTAAAATTAGATCAAAGCATAAATAATTAAAAATGAGGCTGTTGTTTTCAGTTTGTAGAAAGTTTGAATAAAATATTCTTGCACCTATTTCAACAGCTCTAACTGTTGATCTACAATAGATCTGGGAAAAGTGGCTCTCATTTTTATTGAAGTGGGTTCCAGTCAACTCTCTTCTTTTGTAATTCAATGTTGTCATGGTTTAGGGTCAGGGCAGCCCCTTGAATCTATAACAGACGCTCTCTGTTAACCCCCCCTTCCCCCCCCCCCAAAAGGGAAGGAGAACGGGAATAAGGGAGAGAGAACTTAGCGATTAGAAATGGAAACTAGAACAGCTTTAATGAAAATGAAATTAATAATAATAAAAATGGAATATATACAAATATATACAAAAACCA